>JAJAGP010000808.1:90228-289236 GCA_025084515.1 Ancistrus triradiatus | reverse complement strand
TTATTTGGTTGTGGTGAATGAAGATATGCAGGGAGTTGGGGTGAGAGTAGAGGACGTGGAGGACAGGGTGAGGTGGAAACGTTTAACTCGCTGTGGCGACCCCTGATAAAGGGAGAAGCCGAAAGAAGAAGAAGAAGATATTTTGCCTCCCATTGTCTTTGACACTGAAGTATATTAAAAAGTGAGCCGTGATCACTTAGACAGATGTATATTAAAATATGTTTTGATGAGATATGCCCATGTTTTATAAGCAGGGTATGAACACATTTATCATAATCTTCACAGGCTTAAATCAGATTCAGATGGACAGAGCGAGTGTTTCTTATATGGCTGTAATCTGGTTATTATCCAATGTGATGTTTTGACCTATGGTTGTGTTACTGCTGGCAGTTAAGACTGGTTGTCTTACAAAACAGAAATAACTGTCTGTTTAAAGTATGTGGAGTGGCATTTCTGGCATTACTTCACCAGCGAGAGGGATGAGAACAGATAAGATTCATTTTTTTCTAAAATCAATTCCATCTGGTTCCAAATCCTTCCATCTACCTTTCTACCTAAACCCCTCTAGACACTGAATAAACAAAGTCAGTCATTTCTAGTTTCAGACTATCAACCATCAACCTGCCAGATCACTATTCTGGCTCCAAATGAATTAGGCATAGTGTTCATTAGCTATGTTTATACATTAGTGTATTTATGCAAAAAAAATTTATCTTAACTTGTATATCATATAAGTTAAGTTGATATGGGTGTTATTTGAAAATGTGTTAGTTGTCAAATACTGAATGTTAGAAGATTTAATAGCTTTGGATTTTTGGTTTTTGAAGCTCATTTTAAATACCCTGTTCTTTTGTGTGGTGCTGTATAGATATTCAAAGCCACAAAGATTTTATTGTAGAATTTTTTTGGGAACTTCTTATCATGATTGCACCCATGTTGGAGAGAATTTTAAAATCCATGTCTGTTGTACTGGCAAATGTCAGGTCAGTGATTTTATCCAGTCTGTTGATTCATTTAATTTTATTCAACATGTCCATTGGCCCATCATCTACTCTTCTTGATATTTTACCTCAAAGCAACTTTTGATGTTCTGAGGCCATTTGTGCTGGATATTAACTCCTCCTATTATATTTTAGCATGCCGTAATTACTGCCGTAATTACTATGCTGAAAAAGCATGATCTAGATGCTTCTATACGTACTGACCTATCTCAGAATTGCCTGGCAAAAGTCCTGGAGAAGATAGTATATAGTCAGCTGTTGTCATTGTTAAGTGATAATAGCTTTTTTAGTTCTTTCAGTTGGGTTTTAGGGCTATGTATAGTACTGTATCTGCCCTTCTCAAGGTGACTGACACCCTAATGTTGGTTGACTGAGGAAACTGGGCTATCATTTTGTTATTGGATTTAAGTTCAGCCTTTGACACAGTTGACCAAGCCTTAGTAATAGATTGCTTGGAAGAATGGGTGGGGTTACTGGGAGTGGTACGGGGGTTATGGTTTAGACCAGGGGTGTCAAACTCATTTTCACCGAGGGCCATATCAGCATTATAGTTGCCCGCAAAGGGCCAGTTGTAACTGTAAGACAGTAAATGTAACTAAATGTAATGTAAAATAAATGTAACTACTCCTTAACATATTCTTAAACAACTGTATTAATTTATTTACTGTAACATTTGTCTGCACGAACACATAAACTGGTAAACACAGTGAATACATTGCAGTCTGCCTGTTAATTCTTGAACAATTTGTTGTTTTTCTTGGAGGCTACATTTACCAAACTTAGCTCCGAGTTTGGTGTGAAAATGTCGACGTATTTTCCCAGGAGAATAATTGTACTGTGAATGTTCATAACAAAACTGTGAATTGCTTGACAGTTTTAATGGGAATTTTTACAGTTTGACCATGAAGTAAACAGTTCTACTATGAATTTTTGATGGTAATTTGGCCACTTTATGGTTCTACTGTGAAATTTCATAGTACAACTGTAAACTTGGTTGCCTATGAACTAACCATGAATTATTTCACAGTTGTACTATGAATTTTGGTGTTAATTTGGCCACTTTATGGTTCTACTGTCAAATTTCACAGTACATTTTTTCCTGGGTTGTACTCTTTGATGACTGATACGGCCTCATAACACAAAAGACATTGAGTTTGACACATATGGTTTAGACCATGTCTGAAACATAGAACTTATTATATTAAACTCCTCGATTTACGATAAATTCAAATTATAAAGGATTTTTCAGAACGTATCTCTATCGTAAATCAGAGATTACCTGTATAAGGGAGCCCTAACACTTAAGGACTGCGATTGGGTCTGTCTTCAATGGTTACAATGGCAACTTGCAATTGGTTTTGCCTTCCCAATTACAATGGTGCTTTGAAAGGCCAAATATTCTAATTTGGTCTCATCAAAATACAGTCTTTCTTCTTGTCACTTCTTGTCACTCTTTTTTTGGTTGCAGTTGGCACTATTTCACAACAGTGGGTGTGAGTATTTATGCATTCACAACTTTTATGTATCATTTTACATATGAATCATTTTACAAACTGTTTTAATTTTTCTCACACTTCAATATTATGAACTATATTGTGTTGATACCTGATATATTTTTCCAAATAAGTTACTTCAATTCCAGGTTGTAAAAATACAACATGTGGAAAAGTGGTTGTTTTGAAGGTGTCTCTCCGGACTACATTTCCAAGCACAGTTCTCTCCTGCCATGTCACGCGCTCTCTTGTTCTGATTTCACAGTTTACTGATCATACACTCCAGTTACTCGATTGCTCATCAATACCACTGACATTTAAATACATATCATGATTCTGTACATTATTTGCAAAGTTTCATCATCTCTGCACTCTGCATGGTCCAGTTACTAAGACATTGTTTCTCAATCCTGCTCCTGGAGCCCAACTGCTCTGCATGTTTTAGTGCTTTTGCTGTTTAAACACACCCACTCTACTTACTTTCATTAATGGATTTGTCAATGAGCTTAATAAGTGGATCAGGTGTGTTGCGAGTAAGAAACACTAAAACGTGCAGAGCAGTGGGCCTCCAGGACCAGGAATGAGAAACACTGTACTAAGTGTTACCCCTGTACTCCAGCTTCGAAACACTGGAATGCCTAGTGTTTTGGATTATTCTGCTTGTTTTGCGTGACCCAATTGTTAGTGAATTCTGGACTGTATTTGGACTCTGATCCTGCTCATTTTTTTGCTGCCTCTGTCTGATTGATTAAATAAATGCTTTGATTTAGAATAGGCTTTGTGCATCTGAATTGTACCAGATATGACAGGGGTGAATTCTTATGCAAGTCAATTGTTGTATCATAGTGTTGATATGTTTCATATCTTGTCACATGAAGATAAAAAAACACAAAGATGCTGATCAGGTCTATCAAGTACTTAAGCATTGTGTATGAATCATATATACTCTTGCAAGACTACTGAGTTCCAAGTTGCCTCAGGAAGTAAGAGAAAAATGTTTATCAGGAACTAAACCTATTAACTTTTTAGAGAATTCTGATCTTGCATCATATTGGCAATGGTATGGGGGTAGGGTTTTTTGTCACGTTTCAGTGGTTTCCTAATTTTAGGTTACATCTGCAACTGCTTTGATAATAGCACCAAACTTGTCAGCTAAGAGTACCACCAGTCTATGGATTCCTGTTAATTTTGCACACTCAGCCTACTCCTGGGTGTACACTTTAGCCATAGTTTGTGGGGGCCTATTCCAGTGTTTTCCTTGCTGTTCCAAATAATCACATTTTTGATAGGATTGAGGTACAGTGATGGGGATTGTGCTATCCCAAGACTGAATATTATTGAAAATTTGTTAGTTGATCCTAAATATGCTCTTTAACATGATTATCTAAAAATATTTGCTAACTACAAGTATTCTACCTGAATGAGTGAACTTGACTAGATGCCCAAACCTTCGTTCATGCCAAATGTCATAATCCCATTATTTTAAAATTTTGTTTAGAAAGTAAACACAGCATTAAATGTTGTATTGAAATTGACACCGATTCATCATAATGTTAAACCACCTCCTTGTTTCTATTCTCGTTTTGCAATTTACCAACTTATCTTACCATATAGGTACACTTTGTAGTTCTACAATTACAGTACAGGGAGGATCAGAAACCTCAGTGCTGCTGGGGTGCTTAAACACTTTTTGCTGGACTACAAATAGTACACCAACTAATATATCCAACCAACAGCATCCTGTAGGCAGCCTCCTTTTAGCACTGACACAAACTGTGTTAGCAACAGATGAACTACTGTCTCTGAATTTACATCTACAGGGTGGACCAACAATGTAGGTGTACCTAGTAGAGTTGACAGCGAGTGGACAGAGTGTTTAAAAACTTCAGCAGCACTGCAGTGTCTGATCCACTAAAAACGTTTTTAGTCAGCCACTGATTGTGCAAGTTCTCCTACTTAGAAAGATTAGAGAGGTCTGTAATTTTCATCATAGGTACACTTCAACTATGAGAGACAAAATGAGAAAAATCCAGGAAATCATATTGTAGAATTTTTAAATAATTTAATTGTAAATTATGGTGGAAAAATAAGTATTTGATCATAACAAAGTTCAACTCAATACTAACATAACCTTTGTTGGCAATGACAGAGGTCAGACGTTTCCTGTAAGTCTTCACCAGGTTTGCACAAACTGTAGCTGGTATTTTGGCCCCTTCCTCCATGCAGATCTCTAGAGCAGTGATGTTTTGAGGCTGTCACTGGGCATCACGGACTTTCAACTCCCACCACAATTTTTCTATGGGGTTGAGGTCTGGAGACTGGCTAGGCCACTCCAGGACCTTGAAATGCTTTTTCTGGAGCCACTCCTTCGTTGCCCGAGCAGTGTGTTTTGGGATCATTCTCATGCTGGAAGACCCAGCCATGTTCCATCTTCAATGCTCTCACAGATGGAAGGAGGTTTTGGCTTAAAATCTCACGATACATGGCCCCGTTCATTCTTCCCTTAACACGGATCAGTCATCCTGTCCCCTTTAAAGAAAAACAGCCCCAAAGCATGAGGTTTCCACCCCCATGCTTAACAGTAGGTATTGTGTTCTTGTAATGCAACTCCGCATTGTTCCTCCTCCAGTTGAGTTTTTACCAAAAAGTTCTATTTTGGTTTCATCTGACCACATGATATTCTCCCAATCCTCTTCTGGATCATCCATATGCTCTGTGGCAAACTTCAGACGGACCTGGACATGTACTGGCTTAAGCAGGGGGTAGGGTTGCCAACCGTCCCGTATTGTCCGGGACATAACGATTTATGGGCAGTTTTGATTTCCAGTCCCATATTCCAGTCACAGCCTCATTGGCCAATAACAAAACTGATACAAACTCCCGGTTGCAGTAGGCTATGTTAGTGACAGAGCAGCGTGTGTGTTGTGAGCGGAGCCTTACATTTACATTTACATTTACAGCATTTAGCAGACTTATGCTGTCAGAATGAGCAGTGAACCTGTAAATAAAAAAGACTTTGCAACTATAAAAAAGAACGGGAAGCCAAAAGGCCAAGCGCAGTAAAGTTGGCTTGCGGTTAGCGATTCGGAGCTTTTTACGTCTTGCATTTCGTGATGAAGTCACTTTAAACTGTGATTAATGCTACATTTGGCTCGTCCTGATTTGTGAATTCAGATGACGCCATCATCTAAACCGAAATCATTCGGCATTACATTTTAGGGCTTTATTTTCAAAAGCTTATAACTTTTAAAGGTGACCACTTAGATTCCTGACACCTGCAGTAAAGTGACCAGGCTGATTTGTGAAATTTTTCACAGTCTTAATTCTGTCTGTACATGGCTCGTATAAACCGTGAGGACGGAAAACGATAACACGCGAAATAATTAAGCCTTTAATTTAACTCGCCATAAAACCGTCCAAGCAGGACATATAACTTCAGAAACTGATCATATAGAGAATCAACATACTGAATTTACATACTGTGTATTATGTGTAGGCATTTTCTGATTTGTGAAAGCTTTCACAGATATAACTTTGTCTAATAAATTGTTGTAATGATATTATTTATTACTTTTAGGCATAATCTGATTTCACATATATAATTTTGTCTAATAAATATTTATTATGAAGTTATTTTTTTTTTATATTTAATCTTATTTATGAAAGCTTTCACAGATAAAATGTAGTATAAAAAGCATTTATTTATATAATATTTATTACTTTTAGGCATTTTCAGATTTATGAAAGCTTTCACAGCTATAATTTTGAATAATACATGTTTATTTACATAATATTTCTGACTTTTAGGGATTTTCAGGTTTGTGAAAGCTTTCTGAAAATGCCTAAAATTAATAAATATTTTATATGTATTTCTCAATATATATATGTTTATATATTTATATATATATATATATATATGGTTATATATTTATATGTACGTGTGTGTGTGTGTGTGTGTGTGTGTGTGTGTGTGTGTGTGTGTGTGTGTGGTGTGTGTTTGTGTGTGTGTGTAATATATATATATATATATATATATAATATATATATATATATATACTATATATATAAAATGGAGTAAGTGTCGCTGATTGGGGGTTTAAGATAAGAAGTTGGCTATATTTAATATATATTATATGGTTATATATTTATATGTACATGGTGTGTGTGTGTGTGTGTGTGGTGTGTGTGTGTGTGTGTGTGTATATGTATCTATATATCTATATATATATATATATATATATATATATGTATATGTATATGTATATATATATAAAATGGAGGAAGTGTCGCTGATTGGAGGTTGAAGAAGTTGGCAACCCTAGCAGGGGGGCACGTCTGGCACTGCAGAATATGAATCCCTCACGGTGTAGTATGTCACTGATGGTAGCTTTTGTTACTTTGGTCCCAGCTCTCTGCAGGTCATTCATCAGGTCCCTCCGTGTAGTTCTGGGATTTTTGCTCACTGTTCTCATGATCATTTTGTCCCCACGGGATGAGATCTTCCAGGTCAAGGGAGATTATCAGTGGTCTTGTATGTCTTCCATTGCTCCCACAGTTGATTTATTCACACCAACCTCCTTGCCTATTGGAGATTCACTCTTCCCAGCCTGCTGCAAGTCAACAGTTTTCTTCCATTTGTCCTTTGATAGCTCTTTGGTTTTGGCCATGGTTGAGTTTGGAGTCTTAATGGTTTAGGCTGTGGACAGGTGTCTTTTATACAGATACCGAGCTCAAACAGGTGCCATTAATACAGGTAACGAGTGGAGGACAGAAGAGCTTCTTAAAGAAGAAGTTACAGGTCTGTGAGAGCCAGAAAGCTTGCTTTGTGGGTTAGCTTGCTTGTTTGTGGGTGACCAAATACTTATTTTCCACCGTGATTTACAATTAAATTCTTTAAAAATCCTACAATGTGATTCCTGGATTTTTTTTCTCATTGTGTCTCTCATAGTTGAAGTGTACCTATGATGAAAATTACAGACCGCTCTCATTTTTCTGTGTAGGAGAAATTGCTTTAGTCAGTAGCTGACTAAATACTTTTTTGCCCCACTGTACAAAGTGCATCTGTATTGTAAGCAGAGCTGATAAAATGGACAACAAGTAGTATAGAAGCAAGAAGGTGTTTTTTTGGCTGATCATTGTATTTTTCCGGCAGAGGTTAACTTACATTTATTTGGAAAATGAAAAACAAATGTCATTTTACAGTGGTGCTCTAACCATAGCTACAGATCTGTTTACCATGGTGTCATAATGCTAGTCAGTTCAGAAAGAGCCATAACACATCTTATGTCACACATAGGGTTTGCTTTTCCCATCATGTTTTGTTTCCCCTCCTTTTATCTTTTACATTATGTTAAACCATCTGTGATATTTTTCACATTGTTCAGTGCCGTTGCCAAGTCACATGTTTCTCCTCCCAAAGTTTTGGATCGGTGATGTCCTACTCATAAAAAAGGACTACCATTAACTTTTAAAGATGAAGCCGGCAAACCTTAAGTTTCATGGAAATACCCTGGAGCCTGTTGAACTGTGGGTCCTTGTGGGCCCCAGTATATCTCATACAGCATATACTCACACTCAGGCATTTGCCTCTGGTTTGGCAAGCTACTTGCCCCTTCAGAGTTCTGTCCTTATTCTAGCATTGAAAAGTCTGCAGTCTCTTAGCACAGAATAAGCCCCGTCTTCACCCCAATGTTGTATTCATCCCATATCCACTAATTGCAAGAAATCTAAACAGACATCAAACAAAACACATATCAGGAAAATGGGGATAGAAAATATATTTATTTCTTTGCCTGTTCTTTTGCTTTTATTTCTTAATTCTTAGAGCTATTCAACATTTTTTGGAGGAGAGTTGAGGAAAGATGGATAGTACTGCCAGGATGAATAATTCAGTCATGAGTCCTCCTCTGTGTTGGAATGGGCTTACATTGCAGCAGTGTAGCAACACAGCCACGTCATTATACACACCGAGTTTCTTTTCATCACAAGTCTGCAAACGCTCTTTTGATGACATTGTTTCTACACCTGTGAAAATGATGACTTGATTCAAATTCTGGATATTTTTATTTAAAGTCACTGGAAATTTGGTTGAAATTCAAATTAGCTTTGAGTTTGGGTCAGTTGTGGAACGATGTGAAATCACTGCAGAAAATGCAATTTAAAAGTTGTTGGGTTTGCTATATATTATCCAATTCATAGTCATCATTGTAGACATCAGCTAATGTCCATGTATAGGTCTGTTATATATATTTTTCAAAAACTAAATAGTATTTTTAAATGAACAGTTATTGAATGGATATTGTAATTGATATTGCAATGGAATTGGTAATATACGTTGCTATTCTGATGAAATTTGTTAACACAAACAAAAGGCCAAGTTTTCCATTTAAGGTAGAGACTTTGTAAGTACAGAAACATAATGTCTCAGCTTACTATGCCGCTATTTAAGACCCACAATACTGAGCCAATCACATATGATATTTAAATTGTTAGCAGATAATGAGGTCAGTAGAAGAAGTAGAAGACAGGTTCCACTTCTGTCAGCCAATAACAGAAATCTGAGGCTGCAGTGGGCACTGGCTAACCAAAATGATACATTTGAAGACAGGATAAACATAGCCTGGTCTGATGAATCTGCATACATACGGTAGGGTCAGAATCTGGTACCTGAGTCCATGGACAAACCAAACAAAAATGTGATTAATCACAACAAAGTTTGATTAATATGATTAAATATTTTAATCCTTTGACAACACTACTTAAAATAATTATGACTTTAAAGTCCACTTCAGGTATACAAATCAGTTGATATTTGGGTCTTTTTTTGTTAGTCAGTTTCTTATATCCATTTGTAATATCTTGAATCCTCTTCCTCCTACAGTGTGCTCAAAGCCTTCAGAGCAACAAGGACTCTCGGGTTCTCTGGGTCAAAGATGGTTATGTCATTGCATCCGGATTCAATCAGGTAACAGTTTGTGTTTTGCTTTTTCTCTCAAAGTGCATTAAAGTTCAACAAGATGACAAAACAAAGTTATGTGTGTCTGTGTGTCTGTGTGTAGCACCGGCAGCAGGAGGTGAGGCTGTGGGATAGCAGGAAGCTGAACTCCTCTTTAAGCTCTGTGTCGTTAGCCACCTCAAACGGGTGAGTTGCAGGAACATCCTAAGCTTTCCACTATTCTTTGATGTTAGAGTTAGAGTGTGTATGCAGTATATTTCTTGTACTCTTGCTCTTTGGGGAACAGTGTAAACCAGTGGCCATACGGTAAGTTTGAGTTGTGTTTATAAATGAACAGCCTCTGTGTGGATATGTGTGAATGTGAAGCGCATGAATGTAAAGGTCTACTCTGCAGTGCAGAATAACAAAAAAATGAATACAGAACATATTCTGCTTTTTCACAAACTCTGCATAAAACATTTGGGTGAAACCCCCACTATTCAGATGTACACAGCTATTATTTTTTCTCATGACTTGGCTTCAGTGTTGCTTTTCCTATATGTGCCAGCACTGTGGGCATCCAGTACCGGGCATCAGTCCAGTGGCAGTGTGTCTACCAAGTGAGTAGTGTTTAAGGGTGTACTCACACTAGGCACGGTTGCCTGAACCGGGCCAGAGCACGAATGGGGAGGGGGGACAAACGCGCTCTGGCCCGCACTCACATTAGCCTCACACAGAAACGTGCTCCGGCGCGCTTTCGTCATGCTTTTGTCATCACCATGCTCGCTTGCGCAGCACACTTCATGGTTGTAAATATGATCGGGTAATCACTGTTCGTTACTTTCGTTTTGTGCGCGCTGTGCAGCTGCCTCCGTAAGCACCAGATGCCGAAAAATAGTTCATCATCAGTACATTTATTATAAGGCTTATTAGGGCTGTGTGTCGAGCAAAAGAGAAACAAAACGTCACATAGTAAGTACAAGCATAAAGTCCGCTGTGCAGCCGAAATACAGCGTATCGCATAATCAATGCACCTTATTATAAAGCTTATTCGGGCTGTGAGTCAGCACCAACAAAGAGAAATAAAAAAGCCATGTGTAAGTATAAGCACAGAATGCGATGGGCAGCGCAAGAAGCCGGAACACAGCGCGCTGCATTATCAATACACTTATTATAAGGCTTATTAGGGCTGTGAGTCAGAGCGAACAAATAGAAATAAAAAAGCCACGTATAAGTATAAGCATAAAGTACACTGTGCAGCACAATAAGCCAAAATACAATGAGCTGCATTATCAATGCATTTTTATAAGTCGTATTAGGGCTGTCTGTCAGCGTTCTTTGCTTTCGTTTTGTGCGTGCTGTGCAGCTGCATCCATAAGCACGAGATGCCGAAAAATAGTTCATCATCAGTACACTTATTATAAGGCTTATTAGAGCTGTGAGTCAGCGGGAACAAATAGAAATAAAAAAGCCACGTATAAGTATAGAATCCGATGTGCAGCGCGAGAAGCCGGAACACTGAGCTGCATTATCAATACACTTATTATAAGGCTTATTAGGGCTGTGCGTCAGTGCGCACAAAGAGAAACAAAAAGTCACATATTAAATACATATTAAATACAAGCAGGAAGTCCGCTGTACAGCACGATAAGGCGAAATACAGCGCGTCGCATAATCAGTGCACCTTATTATAAGGCTTATTAGGGCTGTGTGTCAGCGTGAACAAAACGAAACCAAAGAAAGGCACAGAAGTATGTTAATACTCGATCATATATGTACAACAATGAAGTCGCTGTGCTGTGTGGGCGCATCTGTGATGACGAAAGCGTGCCGGAGTACGATTGCACTCACACTACAAACGTACCGTGCTGGAGTCCAGCGAACCGTGCTCCGGCCCACCTATTTCAAGCGGGCCCCAGTGCGCTTCGTGAATCGTGCCCCGGCGCGATTGGGAGCACTCACACTAGCCAAAAAAACGCGCGTTTGGTGTCCGGGCGCGGTTCGAATTGCCTAGTGTGAGTACACTCTAAGAAAAAGTCATTCTAATATAAATAGCAAAGTGCCTGGCTGGACTGGGATTGCGTCTTTGTTTGTGTGAGAAATGGGTGTTTACATTAAACATCTCAGAATGGCCCCCACTGGCAGCCCACCAGCCAATTTTTTATGATGTTACAGTCTCGCTTAATTTTCTCTGGGTCTATGGTTAGACAAATAGCTACCGTTCTGTACCACGGCAAAATCCCCCTCTTAAATTGCCACCACATACCAGTTTTTAAAATCATACATGGCTTCTGAATATCACTGAAAAATTTATGTTTTCATTGTGGCCAGTGCGCATGCTTATGTTGACAAATGTATTGTGTTGTAAGTAAACAGATACTTTCACAAAGTACTAAAAATGGACTAACATGGCTTTAGGATCAGTAGCCTATATCCTTGGTAGTCACTGAGCTTGCTGTAAGTCTGTAGCTATGGGATGAGGAATGGTGTAGCTTGCAGAGTCTGATTGTGAACCTTGTGTAAGTGTGCTGCGGTTGGATTGAAGAATATCCATGCTTTTCTGTAGGTGGGAACAGCTGGATAATCCAGCATACTGTTGCAGGAAAAGTCTTGTGAAAAACCTTTGGCAATACCCAGATATCTGTATTAATTATCAGACAATGTGGCCTGATCTTCATCCAAGCAAACACAAACTGCCTAAACTTAGAGCAGCTATAATAATCCTGATTTAATTGAACACATTGATACATCATTCAGTGACCAAGGTGGTGAATGTATACAGTGGTGCTTGAATGTTTGTGAACCCTTTAGAATTTCTGCATAAATATGACCTAAAAAATCATCAGATGTTCACAAAAGTCCTAAAAGTAGGTCAAGAGGACCCAGTTAAACAAATAAGACAAAAATATTATGGTTGGTCATTTTTTTTTTGAGGACAATTATCCAATATTACATATAAGTGAGTGGCAAAAGTATGTGAACTACAAATAAACGTTTCCTGTAACGGTTGATCAGTCCTGCACACCGGCTTCGAGGAATTTTAGCTCATTCCTCCATACAGACCAGCTTCAACTCTGGGATGTTGGTGGGTTTCCTCACATTAACTGCTCGCTTCAGGTCGTTCCATAACATTTTGATTGGATTAAGGTCATTAACTTTATTCTTCTTTAACCATTGTTTGGTAGAATGACTTGTGTGCTTAGGGACGGTGTCTTGCTCCATGACCCACCTTCTCTTGAGATTCAGTTCATGGACAGATGTCCTGACATATTCCTTTAGAATTCTTTGATATAATTCAGTATTCATTGTTCCATCAATGATGGCAAATCATCCTGGCCCAGATGCATCAAAACAGACCCAAACCATGATACTACCACCACCATGTTTCACAGATGAGATAAGGTTCTTATCCTGGAATGCAGTGTTTTCCTTTCTTCAAACATAAAGCTTTTTTTTTAACCAAAAAGTTCTATTTTGGTCTCGTCTGACCACAAAACAGTCTTCCAATAGCCTTCTGGCTTGTCCACGTGATCTTTAGCAAACTGCAGACGAGCAGCAATGTTCTTTTTGGAGAGCAGTGGCTTTCTCCTTGCAACCATGCCATGCACAATATTGTTGTTCAGTGTTCTTCTGATGGTGGACTCATGAACATTAACATTAGCCAATGTGAGAGAGGCCTTTAGTTGCTTAGAAGTTGGGCTCCTTTGTGACCTTGCCAGCTACTACACGCCTTGATCTTGGAGTGATTTTTGTTGGTCGACCACTCCTGGGGAGGGTAACAATGGTCTTGAATTGCCTACATTTGTACACAATCTGTCTGACTGTGGATTGGTGAAGTCTAAACTTTAGAGATGGATGTGTAACCTTTTCCAGCCTGATGAGCATCAACAACTCTTTTTCTGAGATCCTCAGAAATCTCCTTTGTTTGTGCCATGATACATTTCCACAAACGTGTTGTGAAGAGCAGACTTTGATAGATCCCTGTTCTTTAAGTAAAACAGGGTGCCCACTCACACCTGATTGTCATCCCATTGATTGAAATAACCTGACTCTAATTTCACTTTCAAATGAACTGCTAATCCTAGAGGTTCACATACTTTTGCCACTCACTAATAAGTAATATTGGATAATTTTCCTCAGTAAATAAACGACCAATAAACTTTATCTACTTTTAGGAATTGTGCGAAAATCTGATGATGTTTTATGACATATTTATGCAGAAGTACAGAAAATTCTAAAGGGTTCACAAACTTTCAAGCACCACTGTATGTACCTTTGTATTTTAATAATTGGCAGAAGCTCATTTGGCAGCCACTGACTTTCTGCGGTTTCTTGAACTGAGCATGAGCCAACTTCTTTAGGTTATATAACTGGTTTAAAGCCTATGTTCTGGCCTGTAGGTTCTAAAGCACATTTGGGTTACTCATGTGTTTAAACTTCTATTTAAGCTTCAGGCTACTGCACACTCAGTGGCTCAGTGGTATGAGCACACTGCTAGAAATTGCAGTTCCAGAGGGACCCTGCGTTCAACTGGCCCTGCCCAAGGTGTACCACTTCCTGCACCCAATGAATTCCAGGTTTAGGTACAGACCCTCCTCCATGACCCTTAACAGATATGTAGTGGTAACACAGAGTGTTTTTGTATTGTTACTGCATACCCTGAAATTGTCTCCTAAAATTTGGTGATTAAAATTTTACAAGCTGCACAAGTTATTAGGCAGCATAGCAGTCCTAAGCCATGATGCTTCCTTCACCATGCTGGGCATTGTTTATAACATGATATTCAGTGAGAAAAGCTTTTATAAGGTGGATCAACTCTATTAACTACAAGTCCAGTCTCATTTCATTAACTCTGCTGCTTGACTTTTAGAAGTTTGAGTGTAACTTAGATGAAGATAAGATCACATTTTAAGAGTAAATATTGCATCAAGTCAAATCATCCACAAGTTTGTGCAAAATCTGATAAGCCATATTATCCCATCATGACATCACAATATTCCAAAGATCATCTTGTGATGTTATTGAATGCTTGGCTTTTGCTGTCGTCAAGTACACCCATAATGTACGATGGGGTTTGGTCTGGTGACTGTGGCCTTGACAGTCAGCACTAATTGATATTATTTGGTCTTCAAGTAGTTATTGCAAAACTTTGAGTTGTGTTTTGGATCAGTATCATGGTGCATGAATATGAATCCTTCTCCACAAAGAGCCAAACAAGCATTTTCCCTATCTCATAATTTTGGCTTTCACTGTATATTTATGATAATAATTGTAATAGTTTCCCATATTGAGTAGGTTAATTACCAAATCACTTGAAAATCACATAGAATGACATTCACTGGGACTTGTTGAATTCTGTCAATAAATGTGGAAAATCCATGGCTATAAGTCAAACTAAAGAATATAAACATAAATGGAAGATGCCAGTAAAGCAACATAGTAAGAGAAATATTTGAGCTCTTAGCCTTTTGATTTCAAAAGACACAACCCACAATTTTGTCATGTCTCTGAAATGAAAAGACATGACAAAATACAGACGTACAGCAAGAGACATACAGCATACAGATAACATTATTTAGAATTACAATTGATTAGTGTTATAAAATATTATTGTTATTATTTAATTTACAGAACAATTAATCTTGGACTTCCATTATTTTTCGGGACAGGGAGTAAATAGTGAGGGTGGCCATGTTTTTGTTAAACAGTAGCAAGGAATGCTTACTACAGACAATAAAATGGTACTTTCTGATTGGGGATCCATCTATGAAATCTCCTGGGATTACCCTTGACCATTCAGATGTCACTTCTTGTTATTTTTCCCATCATTGTTGAAAAGTACACTTTGACCTGCATAATCTTCTGGTTCACTATACCTGTAGATGCTATATTTAGACTTATTTGCCATCAGGGTACTAGGATGTCTGTTACTACTCTTCAGATCTGGCCAATTTACTATGCAATGCTATTGTAAGCTATATAGCTTTGAAATACTTATTCCCAAGTTCAAGCTTACTCCTCCTTCAGATGTCAGCTCAGATTAGTGATTTGGAAAGAGATGGGATTTTCAGTTTCTGGAAATCACATCACTTTGAATTCAGTTCCTACCTGCTTAGGCTCACTTTTTTTACTGTCTCTGTCTTTGCCCATTCATTTCCTCTTTACATTAATTGTTCGAGCTCTATATCTCCATTGATTAACTCCAAATTAAAATCAGAAGTTAAATTAGGGGAATACACCACCTCCACTACCAAAGAATGTCTGATAACTGAACAAAAGTATGTATGGTAATATTCTTGGTAATACATAGTTTTGTCCTATGGCACAAGTCATCTTTCTATCTTGTGCTTACTCCAGAAAGTGCAGATCACTATACAGGCATTCAAATGCAATCCAGATAAAAATGTGTGTCATTACCCAGATTTGTAACATGGGTGAGGGCATTTACAGTTTATTTGTTTTTAGTCTGATTATTAGGAACATAACCATTTAGTTCTTCTCACATAAGTCTTCAGGTAGCATGCAGTTACATTGGAGGCACAATAATATTATGAGAAATGAGGTCAGTGTGGGCCACATACCTCAGGTGCTTCCAAATAAGCACATCCCAAAAATTCACCCCCTGCAGCTTGTACATTCTGCCAGAACACTTTAAGAATTAGCCCTCTCATGCTTTGCTTGTGTTTGTCGAGATCCTTTTTTATGGAGTTGGTCTGTTTTGTATTAAGGTTTATTTTATAACATGCTGTTGGTTTGAATTATGTTGCAATAGCACTGTTGAACTGCATAGCTGATGTGGTGGAAGTAACTTTCCAAAGCTGAAAGCAATGCTATGAATTACGTATTTGTTGTTGATTTAACTTAGAACAAGACCCTTTGGGGGGGGGAAAAAACGTTTTGCAGGTGCAACAATATTCAAAGTAACGGTCAAATACTGTTAGAATTTATTCTCAAAATTAATTTGAAAAATCAGCCGAGGTTGGTATTGAAATGTTGCATTTACTTTTACTAAGCATACAGAGTACATAAAAAGGGGGTTACTTTTGTAACATTTGTAAAATTTGTAAAAACAGAAATTGTACTTCTAATTAATTGCATACTTCCATATTCTTAGTTTTTTGTAGCTCAAGTTATACTTTGTTGTGTGTGAAATGTATTGTTAGGTCTAAGCACTGTTAGGTTTTACCCTACGTAGAATATAGGGTTACCCAAATTAGTTGGGTATACAAATAAATAATATTAGTCAAGTTCAGGTTTATGATAAAAGTTATTAAATTGCCTCTGCATTTTCATTTGTGTAATAAAACATCATACAGTCAGATATCAACGCTTTTATTATATGCCACTATGCTGTGTAGTTTAAGCTAAGCTATGACATCAACTCCAATGATCCTTTTATACAAGGTAAGTTCTCCACTTTGTGAGTGTATGTAGATGGTTTACACTTTTTAACTCAACTTCACTTTCCTATGTCCTTTCTTCTGATAATGTACACATGTACAAATGAAATAATTAATTGAATATACACAACACACCCTAAAATCTGCAGACAAAAACAAAACAAAACAAAAAAACAATCTGTAATTGCTGCAAAAAACTGATAATATGAGCCACCCATACATATGAACTGTGTTTGCTATGATCCTCTAGTCACTATTCCCTACATTTCTACTTACCGCTTTTAGCCTATTGTGAGTTTGTGAGGGTTGTTAATGATTCGGACACTTGCTTATATGGCTTTGCTCATTACTGTGCAACTCATCGCTTAAACTCACAAAATGTCACTACGTGGTTTTCCTGACACGTGATAACATGCTGTTTCTTTAAAATATGTGTTTTAAGAAAATAATGTTTTGCATTACAAAGGTATCACTGTGGTAATGTGTGTGTTCTGAACATGTTGTGTTGCAGCAAATATGAAATAAGACATGGTGAAATTTGTGATTAAATTACTAGTTATAAATTGATTCATAAAGTAATAAATGTATTCTTTTAAACTATCTATTGTCCGTATCAACTGCAATATAAATATTTAAATAATTTGACAGCAGTATTACTTATTACACATTTTTGTATATATGGTAGACACTTTTAATCAATATTCTATCTTATCTGTGTCTTTCATTCACTCTATCTCCAGCACAAACCTAATAGCAAATACATAATTTTATAATTATAATGAGCACTTTATGACCTGAGTGTAATCATCAATCTTTGCAATTGTAGTCAATTGCAAGCAGGTGTTTAGGTCTGTGGGGCTATGACATACCATTAACTGCCTGTATCCAGGTAGCATAGGCTTCCTGTTCTGGGCTGCAAGGGATCTAGGCTCAACTTCTGTCATCATTCTTGCCATGGTGTATACCAGGCTCATAAGCCTTGTAAATAAACCTTGATCTCAGTTGGTAAACAAACATATATTGACTCATTTATTCATTGACTGCACATGAACAAGAATGTGTGTCTAGATGTATGTATACATGCATTTTTCATTTATGTATTGCTTTCATATTTCTGTTGTTATAGCTATTAAAGTTCTATTGTTCTGTCTTGTGACAGACTGCTCAGAGACGGAGATGAATGTTCAAAGAGATATTTACTGACACACAGGCAGCCAATGCTGGCGGGGGAATAGCACAGATTGGAGTCAGGAATCAGCTAGACTTTCAAACACAGTCAGGCACACAATCAGGCAAACAATCTAACTGAGCAGGCAAGTGGGTAATCTGTATTCAGAATGCAGATCAAAGTTAAGGATTGGGAAATAAAGCCATTGGTATGCTGAGAGTATAACATGTGAAGTAAAAGTGAATTTCAAACAGAGAACTTCAACAGAAGCCTCACAGCTCTGATGTCCCCAGTTTGATCCCGACCTCGGACTCGGACCTGTGAGGAGTTTGCATGTCCTCCCCATGCCCTTAGTGTGAGTGTGTATCAATGTGTGAGTGCTTGTGCCCTATGATGGATTGTTGCACTGTCTAGGGTTGTCCCTTTATTGTGCACTGTGCTGCTGGCTAGTTGCCCGTGATACTGAACAGGATTAAATGTATAAGAAATTGAATGATGAATGAATGAACAGGTCCAGTTATTTAAAAAGGCAAATTGGAACAACAGAGCAAGGAGACTTGCCTGGGGGTGTGAGCATGCAGGGAATGAGGGGGAATTAAGTCTGTAGTGCCCAAAAAGGAAGCACAAGGTGTGACAGTATCCCCTCCCAAAAGCCCAGAAGTATCCAGATGAGCAGCGTGGAGCCGCTGATCCATGTGAGAAGCATGGAAACCCTATACTAGGACAGAATCCTACACAGTCGGGGGAGCCTCATACTGCTGACCAGGTATAAGGTATTTCAGAACGGAAAGATGGAGAAATAAAGAAATGATTAGGAGCAAGAGACAGGACATGGATCTAGGAGAAAGTTTTTTACATGCCTAATTAATGCTGATGTGCCTGGTGGAGAGTCAGACTCACTGCCCAGGCTGGTACCCTGGAGCGTGGCTGTAGTGTCAGTCTGCCTGGCACTTGTATTGTCTTACCACTTAACTGACTTCCCAGAGCCAAGTCATCCATGGTGGGGGCACTGGTGTGCAAGGGGTCCCAGAGAATGAATGGAGGTTTGTACCCAAACATACACTGGAACTGGTCATGGTTCCATTCGTTAGAGTGAGCTTATGAGAATATAACGCAATGGGATGGAGTTTAGGTGGATTGCCCTGGCATTAGGACAGTACTGCCCCTACTCCTGCATGCCACACATCAACCTCTACCACAAATGGAAGCTTGGGGCCAGGATGTGTCACAATGGGTACACTCAAAATGACCACTTTCAGAGCTGGGAACACAGAGTCAGCCTTGTGGGATGAAATGGAAGGTGTGCTCATTTTCCCTCAGCATGGCCATGATGACCATCGGTATAAACTTGAGGTTGATCCAACACATAGCACAGTTTAATATCATACATCAAGGTTACAACCCAGGAGCATGACGAACTGATTGTGGAGTTTAAACTTATTGGCTTTGACAAAGAGCCAGTGGTGGACAAAGAGGTAATACTGGGCTATTTGGAGTTATTTGAATGCTTGGGGGACCAAATATGGGTACTTTTTGATGACATGGTAGAGAGCATGGAGACTCGCACCAGACTTCTCCGCAAACGAGAATCCTGCAGTGGCTGCTGATGTCGATCTGCAAATAAAGCCATGAGACAAAGTCTATGTGATGTACTCCTCAAGGACCTGATCCTTGGCTAGGAACAGAGGGTAAATAGAGCTTTATATAAAGCCAAAGGAAATGAGAAGTCCAGGTGCCTCTCCATGAACAATCCTTTTTACACCCTGTACTTGGTGAATGAAACTTTCCTTCATTCATTTATATTTACTAATATTGTGAAAGCAACAAAATATTGCTAAGAGTATCATAATTCAGAGCCATTTCTATAATTGGAAGCTTTGAAAAGCCCTTCTGAAAGTTCTAAAATAACCACTCTTTTAAAATGCTGATTCAGCCAGAGACCCCAGCAATTGAGCCAACTGACATGTTATTTTTTTAACCAGGGGCATAGAGTATGTTATAATAAGGAGGATAGTGTGGTCTGGCAAATAGAGGCTGGTTGGTAATGTGCTGCAGGCTATTGCACTGGTCTGCTGGATTAACATCACATCCACCCCTTTTTTCAGGGCCTGTCTGGGTTGGTTCAGGTCAAACATTTGTTTTTGGAAAGATTTTGAGCCAGAAGTAAGCCCAGTCGTGACGTATAATTATTTCATGTCTTCTTTGATGGGCAAGTTTGAAGGAACCTCATTAACAATAGTTCCTCCATTTCCAACACAGATGCTTTTCTTCACTTCTCAGAGTCTATTAAACCCAGGTGAGCCCCTTCCCTGGATTAGGGGTAGTGTTCTGGGTTCTCTGCTGTGTAGTGTGTGTTGGGCCAGTACTACAGTATTCCTGTTCCTTTACTTTGTAAGATTTGCTGTGTTAGTTTAGACCTTCTTGCATATCTCAAGCAGAGGAACCTTTCTGTGGTCAGCTCAGGATATAATTGTATATTAGATGTCATTTGCATGAGTCAAAGCTTCAAGTCAAACTGTAAAAAGCTATTCTGGATTTCCATTAATGTCAGATCTAAGTCTCTAATGTAGTCAGAGATTTTTGTCAACTGTTTCCAGGAAGCTGTATGGGAAATATACATGGAAATGCTGTTATACTTTGTAAAAGGAAGTATTGCACTCTGTCTGTTTTTTGTAATGAATATGACTTTCAAAACTGAATTGACAGAAAAGCATGACTGTTTAATATGCCAGATGAAGCAGAAACTGTCTGTGCTGTCATTTTATTTAAAATGCATACAATACAACAAAGTTAGGAGTGGTGCTCTTTTACACACTGTTGTCACCTTACTTACCACTTTAACATACAAATCATAAAGAATAACAATGTAAAACCACAACTAGCCATGAGCCATGAGTTAATCATTGGTGTGAGAGAGACAGGCTTTTATGCTGTGACATATTTTTATCTCAGGTACTTACAGCTTCATCTTAACATTTAAAAATGTAGTGTGTGTAATTCTGTACACAACTATTGTTTGTAAATGTGCATACACATCGTTCAACATCAATGATGCATTCTGTGAAATTTCACATTATGTGATCTGGATGTTGTCTGTTATATACCTTATTTAGCAATAGTATATGGGATACTGTAGTGTAACAGTTCTGAATATATAGATACTTATGTTTGCCGTATATTGACTTATGTATTATAAACATTGACTGCCACGATTTTCTATTATTAAAAAATATTGAAGATGAGTAAAATCACTTGAGTGGTGCATGTAATGTGTTGCTTTTCGCAGCCCCTCCTGAACAATTCCTGACTTTTTTTTTTTTTCTTTCTTTCACAGTTTGTTTCACACAAGTCCTAAAGATACCTAAACTCTTACCAAGAGGTACACTACCCAAAAGTAGCCTCTGAGAGCCGATTTATAGGGCAGTGGAAGCAGTTTTGTTCCTTATTTTGTGACAAGACCCAGTGTCTAATCATACCACACCTGTAATCATTTACATATCTGCCTGTGATGTAATTGCATGCCGAATTTTGGGGCAATCCGACATCTGGGTGTTTTATTTTTTTGTCAATGAGTGTAGATAAGAACAAGAAAAATAAATTATATTCCAAGTTCTATAATATCATGTTTGATAATTTATTCACTGAGGAAAATTTTCCAATATTACATCTGTGAATGGCAAAAATATGTGAAAAAAAGTTAATTTGAAGATGTTTTCAAGGTGTTTTCAAGACTTAGGATGACAATTTGGTGTGAGTGGGTTCTATCAAAATTTTATCAAAATCTTCACACATGTAAATCTGTTGAGGTTGAAAGTCGGCCCTTCTCATTTGGAGTAAGATGACAGGAAATCAGGGGACCAAAAATGGACTGGATTAAAAGTTTGTATTATGTGCATAAAATCACCCAGACAATCATCTAGTCAATTCTCAGGCTTATTCCAAACAGATTAGACAAAAACAGGCTTGTGTGAAATGTTTGTGTGAAGTGAAATAACACCACAAAACATATAGATAAAAGTTGATACACTGCCTGCATCTTGTACGCTTGTCTTTTCTACTATTGTTCTCTAGAAAACTGAAATTCCCAAACAGGGCACCTTGAGGAGGGTTTTGAAGCTTTGATTTTGTGGTTGCTGTAACTACTACTACTGTATGAGGCTGTATTACATAACAAGTGCTAATTCAGTAGCTAAGTGGCTAATTCAGTTGCCAAAATTAGTAGGGCTCTTGCACTTAGGTCCTAAACCCCCACAGATACTGTGATACTGTTGGTCCTAATTAGGGAATGGAGTTGAGGTTGGATAAGATTTTCGTCTTTTGTGGCATTTTAATCATAATGCATTACTTTTTTATGTTAGGTTGTCTTATATAAATGACCATTAGTCTGTTTGATGGCAGTATTTTCCTTACTTGCTTTATCACTCTGGAAGAGACACACAAAAATATATATGCTTTCTCTATGACTTCTTTTAATGGATGTATAGCAGGCTTAAATGTCCATATACTAAATCCATTTGTGTGTGATAGCCCTGAATCATGCAATTTCAAAAAGGATTATGGCTCTCCTGCTTTCCTCTATGTATGGGAATTCAGTAGCTACTCAAGACTTTGTGGCACGGGTAAGTTTGGCAACCCTGGCAGAATGTAAGTGGAACCAATCCAACCATTATTCATAACACATGGATGAAATGCAGTCTGAGAGACTTCCAAACCCTCTGTTAATGGAGACCAGAAATATATATAAACAGAGATGATAAATGCTTTCTCTCAGTATTCCTCATCTTTTCATATTTACCACCTCTCTCAAAGAGTTCTTTGTGCATTTTAGCTGCTGCTATCCCGCTTATTTCTGAGCCAGAGGGTCTGTGGTTTGAAGCTCCTGGTTTTAAGTCTTGTAAATGGGGACAATGTGTTAAATGGTAGCCCTCACTCAGCAGTCATAAAATGAACAAACGTGTTTCCCTTTAGGCTCTGTTTTTTCTGTGCTGCCAGTGCTTCAATGCCCCACTTACTGCAGCCAGCATTGTGTGGCACCGTACAGAGTTGCACATATGCAAACAATTACTTTCCATTGCTTTCCATTCCGGCACACTTGCTATGAATTACATGTTTAGAGGAAAAAGCAGTGGAGATCCGTTAATCAAATTTGGACACCACTGATAAAATGACAACTTAATGTCACTAGAATTGGTTAGTTAATTAAGAATCTTACCTTATCTTGCAGATCTCAGGTAAGGCTGAAAGTTGTTTGATATCTATTCCTAGCATTGGTATTCTAATTGAAAGTATAACCTGTATAGTTTTTAATGCACATTTTATGAGCAATCTGTCTGGTATGGTGTCTTCCTAATCCATTTCAGAAAACATTGCAGTATGTCATCACAAGCATTTCATTAGCTGCTGACAGGTGGTGTGAGTGTGCCCAGTCTTGTATCCCAGGAGAGCTTAGGTTGTTCATAATATCACAGCAACCCTGATGGGACAGATGTAAGGAGATGGAAGAATTACAAGTTTGTTGTAACAGTTGACATATGTTTTGTATGTTTGTGCATTGTGGCCTGTCTCTTGAAACATCCTATGATTAGATTTGTTATATAGGTCAGATGTCCGAATTAATTGCTAGTGTGCAAACGCATTTAGGTAGTTTTCTGATGGCCCATTTAAATGGCATTGTTCAATTAAAATGCAAGCAAGGAACAAGTACTACATAGGATAGTTATTGTTAAATAAAATAAACCTTTCTAATGCCACATTTTCATTTTTTTGTATTATTTCTAAAAACAGAAATTTAGTTCTGTGAAGATTCTCTGTGAAGACAAATTTAAGATTGCTTAAACGGACAGAGCACCCAGTGCATAAGAAAGAATAAAGAGTACTCATACATCTGCTTGTCAAGTCATTCCACATGGCAGGTTATTTTGCGTGAGGATAAAGAACCTGAGATTTAACCAAGTTAAACATTTGATAACCTTTAATTGCTGGAAGGAAAGGAAACATTCCCTACATATACTACTAATGAAAGAAGGGAAGGAGACAAAGAACAAAATGAAAAAAGGAAATGAAATAGCAAAACAAAGAAAAACATAGGGTGACAGAAGGAAGGAAAGTAAGATGAAAAGAAAGAAACAAAAAAATTAGTAAGAAAAAGTAAGAAAACCCACCATCAATAATACTTCTAAGAAGCAGCAGCTTTATCTGTGTCTTTATAAGTGCTCCTGGATGTAAACTAGGTTTCAGGGCTTTCAGTGAATTTTGGGATTGGCTCTGGACACCTCCCTGCAACCCTGACCTGGACAAGTGGGGCTACTTGCAGTTGATTGCAGACGAGCAATTTCCAAACAGGGCACACATTTTTGTATTGATTTGTTGGAATAGTGATATCCTTTGCCAGTTTTTATGTATTTCATGTATGTCAGGTAATGTTTGTCTATGGCTGTATGCTTGCTTTTATGTATCTGTTGCCACTGGGAGTGGCTGAAATGGCTGAATCTACTAGTTAGTATGCTTTGTTCAGCTACTTTAGTAGTCGTTAGTGCGTTTTACACTTTTTTTTCTTACCCATATTGAATATAGTAAAACATTTACTCTTCCCTTGTTCCAAGGTGGGCTTGCTGTTACAGACAGAGCCAGATTTTCCTGCATTGCTCACACAGCAGGCTTGAGGTTAGACAGGCTGGAAGAACAACATTCCTCCATAAACACACTTGCTCACCTTTCAGCACTTGTGGACTGTTTCATAGACTTGCCCCTGTAGTTAAAAGAAATCAGAAAAAATACACACTAACTACATTGTTTTCAGGTGCATTCACATGGGGGAACTAGCATGCAGGCTTGAGTAAAGATTCACCAAAGTACAGTTTTTAATAGATTATAAATCCTTACTGTGGGGGGTTTACCCATGAACATGACTGAACTAGTTGTTGTCTGTTACCCACATGCCTGATGTCTTAGATTCCATGTAAGCTTCACAGAAGAAAGTTTAGTTTGTTTTTCCAATATCAGGACACGATTATTCTCTGTCAACAAACTGTGCACCTGGGCAAGTGTGGCAAATAATTGGTTAACCTGTTGTTTGCCAGACTCATTGGTGCACATGAAGAGCAGTATTGCTTAAAAAAGGTTGGCGCAAAGTGGAAAAGGGGCATTGCCACACCTTATGGCAAAAGGGCACCTAAGAAACTCCGATCAACATGAGAAAAACTCACTCTGAACACACTGGTGGAATCCTGATTTGATTAACATTGCTAGGAAGTCAAAATGAGGGGAGACGCAATGAAGTTTTTTTTTGTCTAGGGAGCTTTAAAAATATTACAATTATCTTTAAAGCCTTTAATTCCCCTGAAGCATGTGCTTTTTGTATTTTACAGTTTCACTTTTATTGTCCAAATGTTTGTTTTGCTATTTTCACATTTTTGTCATATTTGTTCTCTGTCAACATGCACAATAAATATAAAAAAAACTGAATAATATAAAAACAAAAAGATGTGTCATAAAACAAGTGAGACAAAAGTGACTTGACTTCCTTATCTATCATGAAAAAATATATATACTGGCATTTTATATGACTGGGATTTTCACACACAGCCATCGTTAGGGTTTACAGAGAATGGTCTGAAAAAGAAAAAACATTCAGGGAGTGGCAGTTCTCTGGGTGAAAATGTCTTGTTGATGCCAGAGGTCAGAGGATATTGGTCACTGGTTTGAGCTGATTGAATGGCAGCAGTAGCTCAAATAACCACTTGTTACAGCTGAAGTATGCAGAAGAGCATATCTGAATGCACAGCCTATCAAACCTTGAAGCAGTTGGGCTACAGCAGCAGAAAACCACACCAGGTGTCATTCCTGTCAGCTATGAACAGGCAACTGAGGCTACAATTCACACAAGCTCTCCAAAATTGGACAAAAGAAGATTGGAAAAGTGTTGCCCTTTCTGATTAGTCTAGACATTTATAAATGACGAAAGTGACTTGGTTTTAAGGGAAAAAAAAACAGAATTGGTATAGGTAGAACTTTTTCAAAACTATAATTTTTCCAACATGGTGTACTGTACACACATCAATACTAAACACTGATCTAACATTAGCTTCTCCTTACCTAAAACCATTGTACCGTAGTCTAATGTTTGGTATAATTAAAAAGTCTTTCTTACATTTCCACAAGAATGATGCATAATAGAGAATATATATGAGCTGCAATCAATTTAAAGCTCCTCAGTTACTTATTTGCTGAAGGACATAAAGCAGGAGGCCCTGGTTAAGAAAAAAATATTTTGGAGGGGCCTCACAAGCTAACAGGGACAAAGACAGCGTGCTAGTTCCCTTTGCCATGTGTATTGGATCATGTGTATATGCGTGTTGCTGCTGGATGTGCCTGGCCTCCCTTTATTGACATAGTATGCTTCACTGCTTTTGCATGTGTCGGTTTCCTCACAGCTGTTTTGTCATGCACTATAAATGCGAGTGATAGAATGATGTCATTGGCTATCAGCAAGCAACGTCTAACACATCATCTCTACTTTAAACAGCTTGTGAAATAAACTTAAAATTGTATTTGTATGTAGTTGGCTGTAGATAAAATTAAAAACGCATTATTGGATATTAATTCCAGTATTTGGCATATGCTTAACTACAGTGGTGAATAGGCAGTGCATGTTAAAACATTCTTGACAGTCAAATGCATTTTATGTATGTGACTTTTTTTTCTTCCTTGTGAGACCTGATTAGAGATCTGTCAAGGTCCAGAATTTACCTTATCCGTTGACTATCTATCTTTTTTTTCTTTCTCCCCAAATTAATTCAGCTTATTCAGGTCCAGCCAGTACTACCCATGCATCAAACTGCACTCTGACAAACACAATGCCCTATCCAGACTACTGGAGCAAGGCAACCCCCCCAACTATCCAGACAAAAAGGGGAAGAGAGAATTAAAGAGGAGAGATGAAAATGTATTTTTCCACTTGCTTAGTGCCACGCTCACACCACCCATCCATTTTAAAACCAACTTTTGGTGGCAGCCCGATAATGTATAGCTTTGTGTCAGCAAAGGGAGGGCTGGATGGAATTGGCACTGTTCAAGCTTGTGTTGACCTTTCTGTGGTTCCTCTTAAATTACATCTCTTCAGAGGTAAAAAAAAATATGCTGATGGATTTAGAAGCTGTTGTCAGTCATGGGCCAAATGTAAAAGTCCTTCTAAACAGTGTGTTTGATAAGCAGATGAGCAATACTGCACAGAGGAATAGCTGTGGTTAAGTTTGATCAGCACTATTCCCTTATGGTGCGTGCTCTCGAACGGCTTGGCATTATGAGGCATGGCTGTGCCAGAGCGATGAGACAAATGAGACAGAAATATTATACTTGGTCATTTATTTATTGAGGAAAATGATCCAATATTACATATTGGTGAATAGCAAAAGTATGTGAACCTTTGTATCTGTGAACAAAGGTTCAATATGATCCAATATTACATATTGGTGAATAGCAAAAGTATGTGAACCTTTGTATCCCCCCCGTGCAGCAATAACTGCAACTCAATGTTTCCTATAATTGTGGATCAGTCCTGCACACCAGCTTGGAGGAATTTTAGCCCATTGCTCCGTACTGAACAGCTTCAACTCTGGGATGTTGGTGGGTTTCCTCACATTAACTGCTCGCTTCAGGTCCTTCCACAACATTTCGATTGGATTAAGGTCAGGACATTGACTTGGCCAATCCAAACCATTCTTTGGTAGAACGACTTGTGTGCTTAGGGTCGTTGTCTTGCTGCATGACCCACCTTTTCTTGAGATTCAGTTCATGGACAGATGTCCTGACATTTTACTTTAGAATTCTCTGATTAATATAATATAAATCAGAATTCATTGGTCCATCAATGATGGCAAGCTGTCCTGGCCCAGATTCAGCAAAACAGGGCCAAACCATGGTAATACCACCACCATGTTTCACAGATATGATAAGGTTCTTATGCTTCAATGCAGTGTTTTCCTTTCTCCAAACATAATGCTTTTCATTTAAACTAAAAAGTTGTTTTGTGGACGGATGAGACCAAAATACATTCTTCCAATAGTCTTCTTGACCACATGATCTTTAGCAAACTGCAGACGAGCAGCAATGTTCTTTTTGCAGAGCAGTGTCTTTCTCCTTGCAACCCTGCCTGTCAGTTTTCTTCTGATGGTGGACTCATGAACATTAACATTAGCCAATGTGAGAGAGCCCTTCAGTTGCTTAGAAGTTACCCCGGGGTCTGTTGTGACCTCGCCAGCTATTACACGCCTTACTTTTGGAATGATTTTTGTTGGTCGACCACTCCTGGGGAGGGTAACAATGGTCTTGAATTTTTTCCATTTGTACACAATCTGTCTGACTGTGGATTGGGGGAGTCCAAACTCTTTAGAGATGGTTTTGTAACTTTTCCAGATTGATGAGCATGAACAACTCTGTTTCTGAGGTCCTCAGGAAATCTCCTTTGTTCATGTCATTATACACTTCCACAAACGTGT
Source organism: Ancistrus triradiatus (assembly GCA_025084515.1). NCBI lineage: Eukaryota > Metazoa > Chordata > Actinopteri > Siluriformes > Loricariidae > Ancistrus > Ancistrus triradiatus. Next base: position 260,744 of record JAJAGP010000808.1, on the reverse strand, counting down.
TGTGTCGAGCAGACTTTGATAGATCCCTGTTCTTTAAATAAAACAGGGTACCCACTCACACCTGATTGTCATCCCGTTGATTGAAAAGACCTGGCTCTAATTTCACCTTCAAATTAACTACTAATCCTAGAGGTTCACATACGGAAGAATGGGCTAAAATTCTTCCAATCCGGTGTGCAGGACTGATCAACAGTTACAGGGAATGTTTTGTTGCAGTTATTGCTGCATTCACACCATATACTGAAAGCAAAGGTTCACATACTTTTGCCACTCACTATTATGTAATATTGGATCATTTTCCTCAATAAATAAACAACCAAGTATAATATCTTTGTCTCATTTGTTTAACTGGGTTCTTTTTATCTACTTTTAGGACTTGTGTGAAAAATCTGATGATGTTTTAGGTCATATTTATGCAGAACTATAGACAATTCTAAAGGGTTCACAAACTTTCAAGCACTGTCAACTCTGTCTAACTGTTTGCTTTTATAACTGTGTATCTTAATACTTGATAAAGGTTTGATAGAGTAATCCCTTGTCCATGTGGTTATATCAGCTATTAATGAATGTCAGTTCTTGAAGCAGTGCTGTCTGAGGGATTGGAGATCACGGGCCTTCAGTTTAGACTTGGGTCTTTGCTCTTTATGCACTGAAATTTCTCCTTGAATCATGTAATGATATTATGCACTGTAAAGGGAGAAATATATAAATACCTTCTGATTTTTCATTGATGAACATTGTTTTTAAACATTTCTATAATTTTCTCATACATTTTTTGACAAACTGGAGATCCTCTGCTCCTTTTTGCTCCCCAAAGCCTTTCATGGATACTGCTTTGTACCAAATCATGATTACCGTACAATCACATGCATGAAATCAGATAATTATTTAGATTTTTCACCTCATTACTAGCCCTAAATTGCCCCGTTCCAATTTTTTGGAATGTGTTGTAGGCAGTGCAGGAAAATCTATTATTAGGAAATTAAATGAAGTTGACCACACAAAACATGAACTTTCTTGAGTTCATGTCATCTGCAATGAAATCAAAGGCAAAGAAAAGACACACTGTGTTTTTAATATGCATATTCCATATTAACCCAACTTTTTACTGATATGGGGTGTACGTTTGTAACTCTCACTATTAAGTTTGGGCACATTGGTTAAATAACTTAAATTTTCTAATTGAATTCTGCAGGGAACAAATTTAATAATGAAGACATATTTTGCTCATTTTAATGCATCATTACTGTTTGTTTGTTTGAATTGAACAAACCTAAATTTATTTACTTCACTTCAAAATTCAACAAAATATGTAACTTAACCAGACATACTAACAATTTTGCATGAATACATTTAAAGGTTCACCAAGTGCTGTTTTCTTATTTTTTTTAAACTTTATACTACTTTTCCGTTTACTAATTCTAACCAGCTATCAGGTCTAACCAGCTACAGTAGGTCAGCCACTTACCTGGGAGAGGGAAACTAGGCCGTGCTTTCTCTGACAGTAAGCCATTGTATCTTTCCAAACTGCTCCTTATGTGACTTCTTATGTGGCGATCATGCATATAACTGGTAATTGGTAACCGGTCCATTGTTTATATGTTAACAGACTAGATTCTAGATTGTCTACTGTCACTTTGGTTAACAGGGCAGAGAGTCCAGCCTTCCCACCTTGGACTCTGTTACATTGTGACATTGTTAATATTTAAACTTGATCTTTTGTAGAAATAGCAAGTAATAAATGCTGCATGTTTTCACATGGTTTAGCTGATTAGTACATTCTTTATGTACAGCACTCAAACATTTGTACATATTTTATAAAGTAAAGTCATTTAAGATTGCAGTTCAGCTGTTTCTGGGAACCTGGATTCAAACCCTGGACTGGGTTTGCAAAGTGAAGTTCATATGGTGCAGTTACTGAATGAGTACCCTATGCCTGACCAGGATCAGCATTGGTAAAGTGGGATACTGCTGTTTTAAGATTACTAGTTGGGTGTCAAACTAATATAATGAATTAGTCACATGGATGTTTCATTTTTTTAATTAACTGATATCATTTATTTATAAATGCTGATTGACATAAGACAGACTGTATTGTTACATCTATATTTACCCTAATACTCTTATTCAGGTCTGTTAGCCCTTAATGTCTTGACAGCTTAAGATATAGTAACTTTAGCATTAACTGCCCTGACATTTGTTTATAAAGAATTAATTGTTTCCTGTGTTGCCATTCTGCCAGTCAGTTTGAATCAGGGAACAGCAGCTTGTCAGTGTCCAGGTTTTTTCTGCAATTACAGAGAATGTGTGAGGAGATTTGTGCAACCAGAAGGCCCAGGTGGCTCAGATCTGTATTAAAGTGCCTGTTTGCTGTAAAGTATCCACCCTCCCATTCCTGTTGGGAGAAAGAGTGGGGGAGAGGTCATAGGTCAACATATGTATGGCTCAAACTAGCAGGAACTTTATTACATTGCTTATGTGCTTTGATGAGGGTTGTGTATTTAACTATATTTGGCCTATATTTTGTGTTATGTCTCACCACAGAAAATCTCTGTTTATGTATCTGCATGTGTTCAGTGTTGTTCAGGGATTCTTCTTTGCTCTATAAATCTCTGCCTATCCCTCGGTTTTTCCTGCACCTCACTGGATGTGGTCTTTTCAGGGCAGCTCTTAATTTAGCTAGGGGAATTCTGCCTGAAAATAATACTGCATACAAAAGTACATCTGCACATATTTGATCATGGAGGCTCCCAGTGTATAGTACTATGTAAAGTGCACATAATACTGTTTGTGTTTTTATGTACACGTAAAAATGTATTTAAAAAATACCGGCTTGGAGGAATTTTAGCGCATTCCTCCATACAGAACAGCTTCAACTCTGGGATGTTGGTGGGTTTCCTCACATTAACTGCTTGCTTCAGGTCCTTCCACAACATTTCGATTGGATTAAGGTCAGGGCATTGACTTGGCCATTCCGAAACATTAACTTTAATCTTCTTAATTCAGAATTAATTGTTCCGTCAATGGTGGCAAGCCATCCTGGCTCAGATACAGCAAAACAGGCCCAAACCATGACACTACCACCACAGATGGGATAAGGTTCTTATGCTGGAATGCAGTGATTTCCTTTCTCCAGACAACGCTTTTCTTTTAATCCAAAAAGTTATATATTGGTCTCATCCGTAAACACAACATATTCTTCCAATAAGCTTCTGGCTTGTCCACATGATCTTTAGCAAACTGCAGACGAGCAGCAATGTTCTTTTTGGAGAGCAGTGGCTTTCTTCTTGCAACCCTGCAATGCACACCATTGTTGTACAGTGTTCTTCTGATGGTGGACTCATGAACATTAACATTAGTTAATGTGAGAGAGGCCTTCAGTTGCGTTACCCTGGGGTCCTTTGTGACCTCGCCCAACTATTACACGCCTTGCTTTTGGAGTTATCTTTATTGGTCGACCACTCCTCCTCCACCGATCCACAGTCAGACAGATTGTGTACAAATGGAGGAAATTCAAGACCATTGTTACCATTAACAATGGTCTTGAATTTCCTCCATTTGTACACAATCTGTCTGACTGTGGATCGGTACAAATGGATTGTGTACAATGGAGGAAATTCAAGACCATTGTTAAGGGTAACAATGGTCTTGAATTTCCTCCATTTGTACACAATCTGTCTGACTGTGGATCAGTGGAGTCCAAACTATTTAGAGATGGTTTTGTAACCTTTTCCAGCCTGATGAGCCTGATCTCCTTTGTTCATGCCATGATACACTTCCACAAACGTGTGCTGAAGAGCAGACTTTGATAGATCCCTCTTAAATACAACAGGTTGCCCACTCACACCTAATTGTCATCCCACTGATTGAAAACACCTGACTCTAATTTCACCTTCAAATTAACTGCTGATTCTAGAGGTTCACATACTTTTGCCACGCACTAATATGTTATTTTGGATTATTTTCCTCAATAAATAAATAAACAAGTATAATACTTTAGTCTCATTTGTTTAACTGGGTTCCATTTATCTACCTTTAGAACTTTGTGTGAAAATCTGATGATGTTTTAGGCCATATTTATGCAAAAATATAGAAAATTCTAAAGGGTTCACAAACTTTCAAGCACATGTGTTAGGTTAACTGGCTGCTCTGAATTGCCCAGTGTGAATGCGTTTGACTTTGTCGTTATAACTTTTTCATGTCATGTGTTGGTACTGATGTGATGTTAAATAAATAAATGAGCAGTACTGTACAAACGTCTTAGGGATTCTATATTTTTTTTAAGTTTTAATGGTCACTGTACTTAGTAGTCCATCTGTTTCTTTACATACCTTGTTAGTCCTGATATGGTGGTGGTGTGTTAGTGTGTGTCGAGCTGGTATGAGTGGTGCTGGAATGAAAGCTCTGTTCACTCATTGTCCACTTCGAGATATTCACCTTATTGCTCCACCTTGTAGTTGTAAAGTCAGAGACAGTAGCTCATCTGTTGATGCACAATTTGTGTTAGTCATCCTCTAATTCTTGAAGATGAAGATGCAGTTTGCAAAAACATTTCTTCCTGAACCTAACCAAACCGTCAGTCACTTGATATTGTGTGCCTCGCCAGTTGTCTTTTCATCTGAACATCCACATTGGCAGATTCAGCTGTTTGTAAGGATAAAGCTACACTGCTAACAGTGATGATGAGGGTACTAAAATTTTTGGCAGTGTCACTTTGGTTTGTTTTTATGTGAGCATTTTTATCTCATCTGATATGGAGCTGTTTAATCTAAACTGAAGCAATATGCATTAGTGGTGAGTGGCACATTTTATTAGCCCCACAACTATAATTAAACTTTGAAAGACTTGAAAATTATATTGGGTGAGAAAAAGTACTTGTGTGGTATTGATCAAGGCTGCTCTGCTGGTTGGACAATACGTCCTACAAAGTTGTTGATTCAAAACTAACAATGCTTAGTTATGCTTTGCTACTTTTCCACATAGCATTTTAGGCAACTTCTTCAGAAACCAAAAGCTGCAAATCAAGTGCTACATACAAAACAGTGTTAAACTTGTAACAATCTCTTGCCGGTTCACGGTGCTCGCATGCTCACTGTGAGTTCTGGGGATAGGCTCCGGAGACTCTGTGACTCCTATCATGATAAGTGGGCTTAAAACCTGAATAAATTAAGTATGCTTTTAGGATCACTATTAATATGCCTCAAAAGCACACTCCCAAGCACAGGGTCTCATCTCAGCTGGACATTAGAGTGGAAGCGCCTACCCACCCACTTCTTTAATGGACAGACATCCAGAGGTGGCCAGTGAGTTCAAATATTTCTGTTTCAGAGAGTGACTTCTCTGCTTTGCCTTTCTTCTGTTCACCGGAACCACTTCTGTGGCATTCTAGAGGTTTATATGGACAGACAATACAGTATCTCAGCTTTGATAAACCATTTGCAAAAAGGCAGTTTATACAGACTGAAATGCATCAAAGTCAAATACAACCTCAAATCAATATAAGTTGGGATGGAATGGAAAAAAGTGTTCCTTACATTTCCTTTTACTTTTATTTCTTTGCAGACAGTATGAACCAAGATATTTCATGATTTTTGGACAACTTAATTTCATTTGTTAATAAACCTCCATTACTGCATTTCATACAAAAATGGAACAGGGACAACTTAAGGCTAGTAATGTGGGTGAAAAACAAATTGTGATTTCAAACAGCTGATGTCAACAGTTGATTATCATCATGATTTGGTACACAAGCAGCATCAATGAAAGGCTGAGTCTCTGAGGGTAAAGATGGGCAGAGGATCTCCAGTTTCTGGACAATCCTGGAAAAAATTTCAGCTTATTTTGCTCTAAAATCTCAGTGTACTCTTCTGCATTAATGTTGATATCATTGAAGTGTAAATGACCTTTGCCAATGGCACTGAGCCAACCCCATAACATGATACACCCTGACTTTTGGACTTGTTGCTGATAATAGTCTGGACGGTTCTTTCATTCTTTGCTCTGGAGTACACGATCATTTCACCACATGATGGTCCATCCCAGGTGCCTCCGAGCCCAGAGAAGTCAACGTCACTTCTGGACATGGTTATCATAATGCTTCATAAAACTGGGGATCCTCTGGCCACCTTTGCTTCTCAGAGACTCAGCCTTTTGTGGATACTGCTTGTGTACCAGATCATGATTATAATCAATATTTAATATTTTTGTTTTACCTCATTTCTATACCTAAATTGTCCCTGTTCCAACTTTTTTTGGAATGTGTTGCAGGCCTGAAATGCAGGAATGGATGTTAATTAAAAAATGAAATTAAGTTGATAAGAAAAAATGATATGTACGGTCTGCAATTAATAAAACTCAAAGGAGATGTAAGAAACAATGTTTTTGTTTTTTTCTGATTTGGGGTTGTACTTCCTTCGAACTAAAATGACCCACCCCGTATAACAAAACTCCTAACCCCCACTTTGTGGATGGAGTTGGACATCTTTCAAGTAATGATTTCAAACACCCAGATGAAATCATCTCATTTTGACACCATCCTAGTCAGCAAAGTGCTAGTGTAGCAACAACAATATCAGAGCAAGAGATGTGATTAGTGCATGTTGACATTTACATTGTGTGAGGGAGATTAGGAATTGCCCTTATCTGCCTTTGCCAATAGAGGCTAATTGTCAGCAGCTGTGTTTTCAATGGGCAGTCTGCTTCTTGAAAGGACACATCTTTCAACAAACTTTAGCTCAAATACTGACACCACTTCACCCTGCACTGGTGGGAATGTTACTTTTTTACTGATGCCAGATTATAGCTAGTAAAGAATATAAGTTTTGCTTTCCACCTCCACTACCTTGATTAATTCATCTGCCATTACAAAATCAGATGTTTAAATTTGCTGTATTTTGTCTTCCAGATTTTAGAATTAAACAAAAAAAGCCAAATGCCTTTTTGTTGTTGTTGTTGTTTCTGTTTCTGTATTATTGTCCATTGCTTTCTTTGGAAATACCCTGCCTCTATCTCAATCAATGTTTATAGTGTTCCCATTATTAAGCCATCATTTGAATGTTTTTACAAAATCCATCTCTACTACTGAAGTCAGCATTCCCGTGGTCCACCTTCCCACATGCTGAATGAAACCCTGCAAAATTATAACTGGTGTCACTCTCACTCACTGACCTGAGTAAAGCACATGAGAAGCACAAGGGTTTTTCATGCAAGATATCTTTTATCTGTTCCCTCATCCCATGCATGTAGTACAACCATTGCAATGATTTTACATTAGTCCTCAGCAAGAGCTACTTCCACTTCTCTGCTTAGAAAAACTCACAGCAAGATAAGCAGATAATTGGTTTTAATTTGTAAAAATTTGATGGACAGGATTGCTTTAATTCGGCAAATCCAAATCAGACATTGTACATGAAAAACATAACATACGTTTTTTTTTTAATATATATAACCTTGAGGTCGTTGTTCATATATAGTTGTGTTAGCTAGATGATTTAACTTACAGCATTAGTGATGGAATATTTGTGGAAAAGATTTACTCTACAGTAATTTTCTGTGGAATTCCTGAAAGATGATTTGGGTGAAATGACAACCCTCTGTGCTTACAATGGACTCTTTTACAGTTTCAGCTTGAGCATTGAGTATATATCAGAGCCAGTAGGTCAGGACTCCTAAATTCTGGAACAAAAGGAGATATATACATGCTGCTACCTGACACTGTCTACACATAGAGTAGCCAGTGTTCCAGGGCTCAAGGATCTCCTGAGATAGACATGGTCAAATAACAGCTTCATTCCTGTACAGTACTTTTGTTAGTGCATGCTTACGTTTCCTGAGGTGAAAAGTTATTAAGCAAGTGATTAATTAAAGTGTTAGTGTAAAGAGGCACACATATGTGAATGTGCATATTCTTTGTTTGGCATTGCTGTTCTGTTAATCATTGGAAACTATATTGTCTGCTGGACAGGAGTGGGTGTTTATGTTGTTAATCTCAGTCTAAACAACTGTTTGCAGCTGGATGTTTGCACCCATGCCAATGCCAGAAGAAGAGTTTTATGTGTGAGAGTGTATGTGTTAAATTCTGTTAAGCGCCTGCCAGTTTTCTACATGTACACGTGTGGGTGGTCAATCACAGGATGCATGCACAAACAACATTAACTTGTTATATTTGGGTGCAGGATAAAAAATGCAATGAAATTTGCTTATTAGATTTGGAATGGTATGTTTTTAATCACTTTCCCCCATTTCCCTCAAGATTTCTCCATACAGAAACAAAACTAATACCTTCAGGCCTTGCTCTTAATCCTAAACCCTCTTGTAAAACTTTTTTCTGAGTGGTGCTCTAGCAGTTGAGGACAGGGTGTAAGCATTTTAAAAACCACACACTGTCTCTGCTGGAGAGCATGAAGGGCTCTCAACACCACTGTTCCTCCTTAACATAGAACACTCAATGAGGGACCGTGTGCTGAGTGTTTGAAGGTCTTAGGGTGCATTCAGGAGAACAATTTCAGAAGACTAAATGTGATTCATCAAGAGCTGAACTCAATCATTTTTTTTTAATAGATGAAGGAGCAAAACCTATTTGCATCACTGTGTTGGGTTGTGCTGTCCATGAGCACAACTCTGTTATTGAAGTCACTGGCAACAGTTGGCAAAGACAAAAACAAAAAAATATAAATATATATTTCATTGTATTTATTTTCTTTATTTAACCTTGCTAGGGTACAAATATGTAAACATTTTAAAGAACATAGCATAAAAAAAGCTTACAAAAAGCTTCCCAAAATAAATAGGGAAAAGGAGACATGCAAATCGAAAATATTTATAAATATTTTCAGTGTTTTATACTGTTCACAATTCATTTCCAGTTATGATGCTTATACCTAATGGCATCCATAGAATTTAACTTACAGGTCCTTCTATGTTATAGCTTGAAGCTATGCTCATATGTACATGTATTGTTTTTGAATGTTTAAACCTGACAAACTGAAGAGCTGGAGTGTTTAAACAGTAATACAGTTCCTCACAGAGGAACACTATATTCCTATATACACTATATTCCGCTTTTCATTCAGTTAGCTTTGGATTAATGAAAGTTATAGTCTTTGCATGTATTGTCCTTCCATCTATAAGAAACTCTTTATTTTTGGTTAGATAAACAATGGCAGTGCTCAAACAAATTTGCCATAACGACAAATATTATATTATTATAGCATTATGTTACTATTTGTTTCCCATTTCATCGCTTGTTTCGCCAAGTAGAAATTCACAAATCAATGCCAGCATTGCCTATTTATTAATACCTACCAGCTATATCTTCAAACCTTATTTTGGCAGTGTTTTTTCTTCTGTTACACTGAGTACTTATTCCACTATTTAACTGACTGTATGGGCTTTATTAATTAACATATTTACCATATATGGATGTCCTGTTAATGTTGTATGAGAAGTCCAGCACATACATATAATAAACACTGTTTATGGCTCCACTGTGAGGAAAGAAAACAACATTGTGTAGTGTTAAAATGTCTGAAAATGTTCAAATTTATAGCTACTTAGACTGTCAGACCCATATTTGCCTGTGGTAAAAATGAAAGGGAAATTAAAATATATAACGATACAAAGACAAAGTATTAATTGATACAAAATATACAAACACATAAGTGCTGACTTCCATTCCAACATATATGTTGGGCATTTTTCACAGCAAGTATAACTGCTACTGAGTTCCACATAGGAAATACACAGCAAAATGTTAATTATATTTTTGTACTTATGAAGAGTACCTCTGATTATGACAGATTTCAGGCAAAGATATCATCTTAAAGGTTCACTGGCTGGTTTACTCAAACTCAGCATTTTTTGTAGTGGAATAAAGATAAGGAGAAGACTATTTAAGAACTCCTGAAAATAGTTCCAAATGACAAATTCATGATGGCTTTAAACTGTTCATGTTGTTTGAGATTAGTGGCATCTCGTAGTCTGAGCAACCATTCTGCACTGCAGATGGAGATGACATAGTCTCTGGCTGCTTTTGGGGCAAAGCTCCATTGTCCAAGTTTGATTTAACCCCCTCCAGTTCTAAATGTGAAGGTTCACAGTATATGTCTAGGTGTGCTTTTTTCCTGTGCATGTAGCAAGCTACACCTACAGCAACAGCCACAAGTACCAGCAAGATTATAATAGCTCCTGCTGGGGCAAGCATTGTTGTAAGCTGTGGCTCCTCCACTCGTCCACTGTAGTGCTGCTGGATGGACGTCTGGGTTTCTGTGCAAACACTGTCTACATCACTGGGCTCACCGAGTGGACTGGCACAGATGTAATATGTGGAATTTGGAAGGAGACCACGCAGTGTGTACTCTGGGTAAGAAGCTGGAATGTTGAGATGCTTGGGGCGTTTATCTAATCCTGAGAGGTTTCTATAAGTTAACCTGACTCCACGGATATATGGACGTGTCTCAATGTAGCGATAAAGGTCTAGCAAAATAGATGAGCTTGTTACCATTTGTGCAGTTATTTCAGCCACTACAGTACTTGTTGGTGTGAAGACATTCTCAAATGGATCCAAATCCTCCCTAGTCTCACAATATCTCCCTGATGTCCCACGAGGACAAGTGCACTGAAGATGATCCTGATGATCCAACCAACAGGTGCCTCCATTAAGGCAGACATTGGATAGACAGGAAATCTTCAAATCTGACTCTGCACTGCTGCTGGTGGAAGCTTGAACTGGAGGCAGTGGATAAGTGTTTGTCCCTGTAGATGGAGCATTGCTGGACTTGGCAGGGAGAGCACGTGTAGTACTGTGCAAAGTTGTGGTCAGAGAGGGCGCCATTGTGGTGGTTTTTACTGTGCTGGCAGAGATGGTAGTCCTTGTGGGGCATCCAAAATCGTGATATGTTAGTCTCTCCAGCACCTTTCCTGCATTTCGGAGTGGAAAATGACAACGGGTCTCCTCTGTCCTTCCCAACACAATTTGCTGGTTCTTCAGCCAACTGGGAAAAAAAGCCAGTGTGCAAAGGCAATTAAAGGGATTCTCTGCTACAGTAAGTTTTCTCAGGTTAGGAAAGAGCTGAGTCATGCTCTCGGGCAAATTTTGAAGGCTGAGGTTACTAATGTCCAAATCCTGAAGCTCTCTTAGGTTCTCAAAATCTTCCCATTTAAGTGGACCCATGGGGTTTCCAGCCAAACTTAGCCTGACCAAGCCTTTTGCCTCCTGCAGCACCAGAGGAAAAACAGTTAGTTGATTATTAGAAATATCTAGCTCATGAAGGTTCCTGAGGCCACCCAAGAGCTCCTCATTCAAGGTGCTCAGGCCAAGTCCACCCAATTTCAGTGATTCTAATTTAGGGGTTTGAAGGTGATCTGATCCTGGTGAAGGGATTCTGTTGAATCGTAGATCCAGCAACAGCAGATGGGGCATTTTAAGAACAGGCACTATGGTCAGCTCATTTCCCTGCAGCTTTAGTTCAAGCAGTTGCTCCATCCCATCAAAGGCTGCAGGGTGTATGCTCTTTATTGTGTTGCTACAAAGATATAGCCTCTCCAGTAACTCCAGTCCAGCAAAGCTCTCATAGGAAATGTACGTGATTTGGTTGGCTGAAAGGTCCAGGTTATGTAGGGAAGAGAGAGGTTCAAACACACGATCTGGCAGCTCAGTCAGCTTATTCTGACTTAAATCCAGCATCTCTAGGTTTTCCAGTCCAATGAAGTCTTCCTGTTTCAGGGTTTCAATGCCATTCTGGAAGACATAGAGATTTTTCGTTGATGTAGGCAGTGCTAATGGCATGGATTTGGCCTGCCGTGCAAAACAGAGAATGGAGTCTGGACTTGAACAAGAACAGTCTTTAGGGCATTTACTGGCCAGTGCCCAAGGTGCCAAGAGAAGGTAGAGGAGCAGGGGCAGCAGATGGAAGGAGAACTTCATGTTGGCACAGACACCCCTAAAATAAAATGTAATATTGTGTTAATGACCAGTAAACAATTTCTAAATGGGTATTAAGATTAACTAGATTCTTACTGCAAAGTAAAATGAGTATTATTTTTGTGCAGTTTGATATAGTGGATTCCGAATGATGTTCTAATCAAGAGATGTCTTACACTTACTTCCTTAAAATCCACATTTTTACTTCATATATTTCTAAAAGAAAATGTTGTTTTAAATGAATAGCTATTCAGAATAAATTCTGTACATTCTTACTTTTAATGATGAACACATATTAGTAAATTGGCAGTCACCATGTAACCATTATAATGAGTAGAAACAAAGACTAGAAATCCACATAGTCTAGATATCCAGCTACAGTTTTGCTTGAAGGTTTGTGAACCCTTCAGAAATTTCTATATTCTATGCATAAATGTGACCTAAAATATCATCAGATTTTCACACATGTCCTAAAAGTAGATAAAGAGAACCCAGTTAAACAAAAGATACAAAAATATTATACTTGGTCATTTATTTATTGAGGAAAATGATCAAATATTACTTATTAGTGAGTGGCAAATGTATGTGAACCTCTTGGATTAGCAATTAATTTGAAGGTGAAATTAGAGTCAGGTGTTTTCAATCAATGGGATGACAATCAGGTGTGAGTGGGCACCGTTTTATTAAAAGAACAGGGATCTATCAAAGTCTGCTCTTCACAACATGTTTGTGGAAGTGAATCATCTCACGAAAAAAGGATATTTCTGAGGACCTCAGAAAAAGTGTTGTTGATGCCCATCAGGGTGGAAAAGGTTACAAAACCATCTCTAAAGAGTTTGGACTCTACCAGTCCACAGTCAGACAGATTGTGTACAAATGGAGGAAATTCAAGACCACTGTTACCCTCCCCAGGAGTGGTCGTCACTCCAAGAGCAAGGCATGTAACAGTTGGTGAGGTCACAAATGACCCCTGGGTAACTTCTAGGCAACTGAAGAATTCTTTCACATTGGCTAATGTTAATGTTCATGAGTCCACCATCAGAAGAACATTGAACAACAATGGTGTGCATGGCAGGGTTGCAAGGAGAAAACCACTGCTCTCCAAAAAGAACATTGCTGCTCGTCTGCAGTTTGCTAAAGATCATGTGGACAAGCCAGAAGGCTATTGGAAGAATGTTTTGTGGACAGATGAGACCAAAATAGAACTGTTTGTTTTAAATGAAAAGTGTTATGTTTGGAGAAAGGAAAACACAGCATTCCAGCATAAGAACCTTATCCCTTCTGTCAAACATGGTGGTGGTAGTATCATGGTTTGGGCCTGTTTTGCTGAATCTGGGCCAGGACAGCTTACCATCATTGCTGGAACAATAAATTCTGAATTATATCAGAGAATTCTAAAGGAAAATGTCAGTACATCTGTCCATGAACTGAATCTCAAGAGAAGATGGGTCATGCAGCAAGACAACGACCCTAAGCACACAAGTGGTTATACCAAAGAATGGTTAAAGAAGAATAAAGTTAATGTTTTGGAATGGCCTAGTCAAAGTTCTGACCTTAATTCAGTCGAAATGTTGTGGAAGGACCTGAAGCAAGCAGTTAATGTGAGGAAATCCACCAACATCCCAGAGTTGAAGCTGTTCTGTACGAAGGAATGGGCTAAAATTCCTCCAAGCCAGTGTGCAGGACTGATCAACAGTTACAGGAAACATTTAGTTGCAATTGTTGCTGCATAGGGGGGCCAGACCAGATACTGAAAGCAAAGGTTCACATACTTTTGCCACTCTCTAATATGCTATATTGGATCATTTTCCTCAATAAATAAATGACCAAGTATAATGTGTTTGTCTCATTTGTTTAACTGGGTTCTCTTTATCTACTTGTACGACTTGTGTAGAAATCTGATGATGTTTTAGGTCATATTTCTGCAGAAATATAGAATATTTTAAATGGTTCACAAACTTTCAAGCACCACTGTATATAACAGGGATGACAAACAGAATAAGTTACAGAGTTAACAGCAAAACAGACCCATAGAACTGTATTAAGGAAGCCGTTTATCATGCTTTAATGCAAAATTATTCATGTCAGTGGCCTTGAGAGGAAGGAAGGAAGGAGACCTCTATTTTTTTATTTCTCTTATACGGACAGTGTGTGAGGGGATGCATATTTCAGATTTATGTGAAGGTTAAACTCTTCAAGTTTTATTAGACAGAACTGAAATGGAGATAAATACATTATTATTCTCCTTTTAAACCAAGCCAAAGGAGTAAGTTGTAACACCAAATTACTTCGGGATAAGTGCGAAAGGTTCACCTATGTGCCAAGAGTGTCATTAGATGAGATTTTGAGATCTGCAAATGGTAAAAAAAATATTGTAAGCAATAAGCAAAAGTTTACCTCTCTGAATTATGGCTGTGGTCTTTCTTTTCTGTACAATTACAATTATAGTTCCTCAATTGTTGTACTTTAAGCAAATATTTTAAAAGTATTTCTTCTTTGCTTGAGTATATTTATTATTTGATACTTTTTTACTTTCAGTCTGCTATATTTCAAAGTAAAAACTTACACTTTCAACTCCACTACATTTATAAAACATCTCCTGCTGTTGACTTTAAAGCCATGCCAGTAGGAGACACCACTCACACATTTCACAAGCAAAACTGGTGAGCAAAGAATATAAATTTTATGTGGCAATTTAAAAAATTGGATTAACAGGATGAAAACATCAATGAAACCAAACCAACTACTCCACTGCCACCATGCTGTTTGTTTATTTAGCAACTAATAGCAGGGAGGCTAAATTAGACAAGAGTGGCTGTTAACTTTTTTTGTGCACAAATTCTAGCCAAAGATTTCAAACATGTGTGAAAGGGGTGGAGAATAATATGTTTGTCGTACGAAAAAGGAAGACTTAAATTTACATCATTTAGCAGACAGGCTTATTCAGAGTGAATTCCAACTGTTACAATCTTACAAGGTTCACTACAAACAACTGAGGTCTAAGGTCTTTGCTCAAGAGCTTGAACCCTGGATCTTCTGGTCAGTGGTCTAGTACTTTAACAACTACTCTACCACAGTCCTTTAGAAAAATTCAATAACGGTACGTTTAGAATGTGAGGAAGTTTGGAACTAAAAAGGGAGACTTAGTCATCCTTTTGATATAAAGTAGGAGACAATAATAATAATACCTCCAGCAAGGTTCACTGCCGACAATAATAATAATAATAATAATAATAATAATAATAATAATAATACCTCCAGCAAGGTTAATTCCCGTTAAATAAGGATACTAGTAGATACCATAGAGAATAAAATGTTTTTGTTTTAACCCTTAAAATCTGACAAATACACATTTTATACAAAATCATTACAATTCCATGAAGATGAAGTCTTGAATTCCATTGAATCTATCCATGAATTTTATGGAAAATAATTGGTGGAAAGTACAGGGAATAGAATGGGCATGAGAAAAATGATGGTATAGTCAGACATCCACCCCAACACAATAAAAATATACTTCTCCAAATCTACAAATAAGCGGATTCTTGATAACCTCCTGCTTTTTCCTAAAAGCTGAATTTATTCTCTTTTCTTTCTGGCCAGTCATTTCTTATATCCAGTAAAGGAAACTTGCCTCCTGTGGATTATCTAGAGCTCCAGTTGTTCTCAGTGAATTTTAACTGCGGGGGCTTTGATTTAAGTGCCTGCGCATTACAGACCAAGGGGATGCAGCAAGACTGTGATGAGGCATTCATATTGTTTAGCCATCAAGGTCTGTCTCAGTTAGTGCTTTGTAATTTCCTCTCTGTCTTTCTTCCTTATTGTCTTTGTTTAAACAAGTTTGGGTTGTACAGCTTATGACTTTCAAAAACGTCTCTTAAAAACATAGTTGTTGATAGTCCTTTCAGGCTAGCTTCAGGGTTTTAGTAGACTAATGATTTACTAGAGAGTATGCCTTACTTTACTCCCTCTTTATTACTGACCAGTGAGGGCTAATGAGGTAAAATCCCTGAGATTTGTTGTATTAAATATCACAGAACATTAAGTTCGTTTATTAGTACAAGAGCATTCTCACATAATGACTTTACCAGATATGCATGTGGTAAATAAAACAATAGTCCCCTTTCAAAACCTGACAGCAAAGAAATAGCTAGAGTGAATAAATGAAGCTATGGAGAGAAAAGCTTCATCAGCTGCAGAGGACAAACTTCTGGTTAGAACTTCACAGGACACATTTTAAGAGTACTTATTGTAAGCAGAGTACTCTGGCACCAAGTGAACGAGGTAGAGGCAGTTGGGGGCTTGTAATTTTGGGGTAAATTTGAGTTCTTCTGTCTGCACAAGCTGTCTGGTAAAAGTAGGAATGAATGCACTCCAAATTATAAGGACCTTCTTTAGTGGCCTTTTAGGCTCCAAAGAGAATAGTATCTATACAGTACATTTAAGATTGAAAAACATGGCATGCCTCTGTGCTGTTACCATCTATTACACATGAACATCAATGAAATTACGCTGAAAGTGCTACGTCATCTTTAGGGAGTACTTTTAACTATTGACAATTACTTTTTAAACTGAACCTTTTCAGTTGTTGATCCACTGCATGTATCCATCGTTTAAGGCACCATCTCAGATCAAGGGTCACATTTGTAGTTTTATGTGTTAGGAAAGGTAAAGCCTTTCTGCCAAAGCAAAAGTCTTTCACATCCTACAGCATGCACCGCAAGCTGAGAAATCCATCATGAGACTATGTGTGACCAGAGGTGGACAGTAACTAAGTACTCCAGTACCGGACTATACTGTAAGGTTTTTTTTTTTTTTTTTTTTTTTTACCTGATTTGAAAACAGCAAGATTAGAATCCAAATTTGTAAATCCTAGCATTTGTGCTAAAGGCTAAAGTACCTGTATACACTGGCTGTATGTAATGGATGTGAACAATCTTATTAATCTGTCTTAAAGTTCCACTGTTGCTTAGAAAGCTCTGTATGTACAGAAAATAACAGATAGAACATTGAATATTGTAGCGCTGTGATTATAGTATTATAGAATCATCTCTGCAGCCCCCTATTTGCCCTGTATAGCATTTTGAACAGAAGTTTAGAAAAAAATAATAATAAGGAGAATAAAAATAAAATAGAAAGAAGGATAAAACTGTGGGTTGAAATTGCATAGAACAGTGACGCACCAATTATAAGCCTATATTTTATTAATTGGGTAAATATTTGTTGTGAAAACATATTATTTGAACAATAGGAAAGGTCAAGTCAGATTTATTTATACAGGTAGTCCTCGGGTTACAACGGTCTCGAGTTATGACGTTTCGTGGTTCTGACGCATCTCCCATTTACTGTATAAAGCCTTTGTTTCGACTTACTAAGTGGTTTTGCGTCGTAAACGTTCATAACGCGAACTTCGTGTTTGGTGTGCGCGGCGGAAGAATACCGTATTTTTCGGGCTATAAAGCGCACCGGGTTATAAGGCGCGATATCAATGATCGACTTCTAACGGGTATATTTTCATACATAAAGCGCACCGGGTTATAAGGCGCATAAGTTCCGTCGGAAACTCAGTTTGGTCTTCTTTACCTGGCGCAGGGCGTCTTCTTGCTTTCTCCACTTCCGTATCATTGATTCGTTAATGTTGAATTCTCTCGCAGCTGCTCTATGTCCATGTTGTACTGCATGACTGATAGCGTTGAGTTTGAAATCCGCTTTGAAAATGAATGAATGAATGCACGTACCCTAATGCTGAATCACATATCGTATTACTCCGCGATGCTGCGCACTACGGTTGCCGTAAGCTTCGTAACTTACCAAGGCCGTGCTAAAACATTTTGACAGATTTATGAGCGCCGTGTACCATCTACAATCGGTTCTAGGTCAGAAAGCACAACCAGACTTAATTCATACATTAGATGCACCGCATTTTAAGGCGCACTGTCGATTTTTGAGAAAGTTAAAGGATTTTAAGTACGCCTTATGGTCTGAAAAATACGGTACACAGTTACGCGGCTCGTTTTTTGATAACAATTACTGTGTTAGGATAGGTGTTAGGATAGGATAAGTGCTTACAGTATGTTATTTACGTACAGTATGTAAATCAGTTTACGACGCCACCTAGGAACGGATCTGCGTCGTAAGTCGAGGACTACCTGTATAGTGCTTTTTACAATGGAGCATTGTCTCAAAGCAACTTTACAATTTTAGATTATCTCCTAATATCTACATCCAATCCCAAATTTAGCAAGCCTAGGTCGACAGTGGCAAGAAAAAAACTCCCTACATGCCTCCTGCCAAGGTCTCTATAGCGATATTTAGAGAAACCACTTGTACATTTAGCAAGCAAAAATGGCAAGCAACAGAAAACAGAAAAAAAACAAAGAGACATTGTTCTGTTTTTTAAACAGAAGTGCTACATAAATATATTTGACTTGATTTTCTATTTTTACAAACACATCTTTATGGAACGGGAAACTGTCTTTTATGTGACATCTGAACTGTTGTATTTACAATGGGGAAAAAGTATTTAGTCAGCCACTGATTGTGCAAGTTCTCCTACTTAGAAAGACGAGAGAGGTCTGTAATTTTCATCATTGGTACACTTCAATTATGAGAGACGAAATGATGGAAAAAAAATCCAGGAAATCACATTGTAGGATTTATAAAATAATTTAATTGTAAATTATGGTGGAAAATAAGTATTTGTTCAATAACAAAAGTTCAACTCAATACTTTGTAACATAACCTTTGTTGGCAATGACAGAGGTCAAACGTTCCCTGTAAGTCTTCATCAGGTTTGCACACACTGTAGCTGGTATTTTGGCAGATCTCCTCTAGAGCAGTGATGTTTTGGGGCTGTCGCTGGGCAACACGGACTTTCAACTCCCTCCACAGATTTTCTATTGAGGGATTGAGGTCTGGAGACTGGCTAGGCCTCTCCAGGACCTTGAAATGCTTTTTATGGAGCCACTCCTTCGTTGCCCGAGCGGTGTGTTTGGGATCATTGTCGTGCTGAAAGACCCAGCCACGTTCCATCTTCAATGCTGTCACTGATGGAAGGAGGTTTTGGCTTAAAATCTCACGATACATGGCCCCGTTTATTCTTCCCTTAACAAGGATCAGTCGTCCTGTCCCCATTGCAGAAAATCAGCCCCAAAGCATGATATTTCCACCCCCATGGCACTGCCTGGCACTGCAGGAGTCCCTCTTGGCGTAGTGTGTAACTGATGTTAGCCTTTGTTATTTTGGTCCCAGATCTCTGCTGGTCATTCATAAGGTCCCATCCTACAATGTGATTTCCTGGATTTTTTTGTCTCATTTTCTCTCATAGATGAAGTGTACCTATGATGAAAATTACAGACCTCTCTCATCTTTCTAAGTAGGAGAACTTGCACAATCAGTGCCTGACTAAGTACTTTTTTGCCCCACTGTATGTGTTTCATATATAATGGTGATAAGTTTGACTGCTATCAAGGTTTACTATTCCTTATAACTTTTTAATACTTATCTAACAGCAAGTACTTTTATCCTTTTATTCAAGCAGAAACTAAAGAAGAGGACTACTTTTACTGGAGTTATTAGCAGTATCTGTGTATTTACTTTATAGAGCTTCTGTACTTCATCCGCCACTGTCTCTCAAACTGGACTCCTTAGCCCTGGGTTGGTCGTCCTGCTTCGGCTACTGGTATGAAAACCTCAGATGGAAGCATCAGTGGAGAAGAAGTGTTGATAGTCTCTTTCCATTTACTTTTGTCTAGAGGGATTAGAAAACACCAGGCATTACATACTTGGATAGCCTGACAACAGATACACTGGCTGCTTGTGCTGTGTCCTACACCATTGTGAACTTATCTAGAATTTTTTGTAATGAATAGAGCTCAGACAGTAAGGCTGCAAGGAACCTTTTCTAACAAAAAGCTCTGCTGTTGGTTCCCTATCCCTCTGTCAAATCCATCAGCAAAGAGCGGCACTTCATTAAGATTACCTGCTCGTATGATTCTCTTCAGTAACCCACAAACAGAATGTCAGTTTTGTTCTCAATTCAACCTGCTTATTAGTTTTACCGTATTTTAGAGTAACTTAACTCTCATGCATTGACCTGACATCAATCAGATGGTAGATTATGCTTAGGTCTTGCTATATTGTTACTGATCTTGGAGATCACCACATAGATTGTTCGCAATTTCTTACATCCTTTTTCCTCTAACTAGGAGCAGGATGTTTTCCTAAGAATTAATGATTAGTTGTATAAGTATAAAATTACACTATGTAGAATTTTGGCTTGGGATCTATAGAGGACAGAGACAATGGACAAACTGTGAATAACAGCCAGTAGAAGTTAAAAAATAACAGCCATATTGGATTCTTTACTGAGTAATTTGCCTGTGTAATCATTCATTGTTAGAGGTAAAAACCTTGTGCAAGTTTTGTGTGGGGGATTTTTTTTGTTTAACTATCATTCCTATGTGTTTAGATAGTATCATTAAGCACGTGTATCAACTGGCTCTACCTGTTATGGCATTTAGACGTGTGGACAGGCACACATCCCTCATTCTTGTAATATCTGCATTTGTTCTTTGGAATGATTACTATCATTGAGGCCATTTAGCAAATGAATGTCAATGCATACAGAGTCTTTCTTAAGATTAACATTGTTATTGTACCCTCTTTGGAAGGTTCCAGGTTTTTTTGGAAATGCTTATCTCCGAAAGTATGCAGTTGTTATCTGCCTGGCTTGATGTTACTGCACTAGTCATACAGTGCAACAGCTTATGTCTTACTCTGCTACTCTGAGTAGCTAGGTAAACATTTTATATTTGTGCTCCATTCCATCAGGGGACAGGCAGTCTCTTCAAACCAGAGAGAAATGGAAGAAATCCCAAAATGTACATGCCTGCTATAACATCTCTCTTCTTTCCGTGACAGCCTGCTCTCAGGGGTTTTATGTGCACAGGCTTCACACATGCCGAAAAACATAAACTGAATCTGCCACGTCACACTAACATGGAAGATTGAACATGAACAAGGGAACTGAGATCTGATGAGATGTCTTACCACTGAAACCTAAACTCTAGCAGTCACACGTCTTTTCTTGTGCAGTGAGGTAGATGCACAAAAACACTGGTGAGCACTATTTGAACATGTTATGGGATCACCGGTATCTAGGTACATGGAAAGTTCAAAACCTGACCCCGTTATGTGTTCTTTTAAGTCTATGCAGCAGACTGTTTGCATGTCATCAGCCTGATTAATTTACAATAACCACTCAACTCAGAATGTTAGGCTCAAAGTAAGTATGAAGAGAATACAAGCTATGCCAACAGCTTATGGAATCCTAGATTTTCCTCATTCCTGTTTTTTTCAATGGTAACTAACCATTAGTATAATTCCAGTTTAACTTGGTTCCTGTTTTCAATTTGAGATGAAGTAAGTCAAACTGACTGCAAGGCATTTTGCACATTCATGAGAGAAAGAGAGAAAGAAATTTACAGTTCCATTTACAGAACCAGGCACTGGTCACCTTGAGGGAGTCAGCCTCATTATGCCATATTAACATACACATTAATGTCAGACTATGATCTGCTTCTCTTAGCTAAGAATTAAGAGGAAGTGTTGTTCTTCAGTCTATGGTCCTTGTAAGGTCCTTGTTGTTCCTGACTACAGTGACATGCCTGCCCAGGTTTGGAAATGTTCCACAGTTTTCAATCCTACCTCCACACGAGTGCATATATAATCACACCCGTTACTAACAGCCTCAAAGAAGCTGAGCCAAATTTCCTCAAAGTTATTTGGCAAGTAATGCAAAATGTCACAGGCATGAGAGAAGCATGCTTTAAGGATGATGGCACTGGAAAATGTCAAAAGTCCCACCAGACTGCTTTACCAGATCTTTACAAGGCTTTAATGTGTGGAGAGAGGGAGAGAAGGAGAGAGGGAGAGAGAGAGAGAGAGAGACATTTTGCCAATCAAGATCATTATGACAACACATAGATATTTGATTGTGTGGGGGCTGTGTGTCAGTGCGCCCAAATTTAAACTTGTTCCAATCCCTTAAGTGTCTATGCCTATTTATCCATCAACACACAGAGATGCTCTCATGTTGTGGTTTCAGAGGCTGGTAGGTGGGCCGGGGCGTGGTTCACTGGACTCCAGCACGGTACGTTTGTAGTGTGAGTGCAATCGGACTCCAGCCGTCATCACAGACGCGCTCACACAGCACAGCACACTTCATTGTTGTACATATGTGATCGGGTAATAACATACTTCTGTGCCTTTATTTGGTTTTGTTTTGTTCGCGCTGACACACAGCCCTAATAAGCCTTATAATAAATGTACTGATGATGAACTATTTTTCGGCATCTCGTGTTTACGGAGGCAGCTGCACAGCGCGCACAAAACGAAAGCAAAGAACAGCATAAATCATATGTACAACCATGAAGTGTGCTGCGCGAGCGAGCATGGTGATGACGAAAGCATGAGGAAAGCGCGCTGGAACGCGTTTCTGTGTGAGGCTAGTGTGAGTGCGGGCCAGAGCGCGAAAGGGGAGGGGGGACAAATGCGCTCTGGCCCGCACTCACATTAACCTCACACAGAAACGCACTCCAGCGTGCTTTCGTCATGCTTCAGGCAACCGTGCCTAGTGTGAGTACACCTAAGACTGTGGGCCTCCCCAGACAGCATAAAAGCTACTGTGTGCCCCCACCCCTCCACACCAAGACACACACACACACTTTTATTCTGTACAGTGGGGGGAAAAAAAGTATTTACTCAGCCACTGATTGTGTAAGTTCTCCTACTTAGAAAGATGAGAGAGGTCTGTAGTTTTCATCACAGGTACATTCCTCCATGCAGATCTCCTCTAAAGCAGTGATGTTTTGGGGCTGTCGCTGGGCAACACAGACTTTCAACTCCCTCCACAAATTTTCTATGGGGTTGAGGTCTGGAGACTGGCTAGGCCACTCCAGGACCTTGAAAAGCCCTAAAGCATGATGTTTCCACCCCCATGCTTCACAGTAAGTATGGTGTTCTTTGGATGCAACTCAGCATTCTTGTTCAGCATTGAGTTTTTACCAAAAAGTTCTATTTTGGTTTCATCTGACCACATGATATTCTCCCAATCCTTTTCTGGATCATCCATATGCTCTCTGGCAAACTTCAGATGGGCCTGGACATGTACTGGCTTAAGCAGGGGAACAGGCCTGGCACTGCAGAATCTGAGTCCCACTCGGCGTAGTGTGTTACTGATGGTAGCCTTTCTTACTTTGGTCCCAGTTCTCTGCAGATCATTCATCATTTACATGACCTCCAAACATTTTATTCCCTGTAGTTCTGGATTTTTTTTTACCATTCTCATGATCATTTTGACCCCACG
This sequence comes from Ancistrus triradiatus, assembly GCA_025084515.1. Taxonomy (NCBI): domain Eukaryota; kingdom Metazoa; phylum Chordata; class Actinopteri; order Siluriformes; family Loricariidae; genus Ancistrus; species Ancistrus triradiatus. The sequence continues at coordinate 237,456 of JAJAGP010000808.1, read as the reverse complement.
GGATGAGATCTTGTGTGGGGCCCCAGATCGATGGAGATTATCAATGGTCTTGTATGTCTTCCATTTTCTTACAATTGCTCCCACAGTTGATTTATTCACACCAACCTGCTTTCCTATTGTAGACTGACTCTTCCCAGCCTGGTGCAGGTCTACAATATTCTTCCTGGTGTTCTTCGACAACTCTTTGGTTATGGTTGAGTTTGGAGTCTGACTGTTTGAGGCTGTGGACAGATGTCTTTTATACAGATAATGAGGTCAAACAAGTGCCATTAATACAGGTAATGAGTGTGAGGGCTTAAAGAAGAAGTTATAGGTCTGTGAGAGCCAGAAATCTTGCTTGTTTGTGGGTGACCAAATACTTACAGTGGGGCAAAAAGGTATTTAGTCAGCCACTGGTTGTGCAAGTTCTCCTACTTAGAAAGATAAGAGTAGTCTGTAATTTTCATCATAGGTACACTTCAACTATGAGAGACAAAATGAGAAACAAAATCCAGGAAATCACATTGTAGGATTTTTAAAGAATTTAATTGTAAATCATGGTGGAAAATAAGCATTTGGTCACCCACAAAAAATCAAGTTTTCTGGCTCTCCCGGACCTGTAACTTCTTCTTTAAGAAGCTCTTCTGTCCTCCACTCGTTACCTGTATTAATGGCACCTGTTTGACCTCATTTTCTGTATAAAAGACACCTGTCCACAGCCTCAAACAGTCAGACTCCAAACTCAAGACCAAAGAGCTGTCGAAGGACACCAGGAAGAAAATTGTAGACCTGCACCAGGCTGGGAAGAGTGAATCTACAATAGGCAAGAAGGTTGGTGTGAGTAAATCAACTATGGGAGCAATTGTAAGATATACAAGACCATTGATAATCTCCCTCGATCTGGGGCACCACGCAAGATCTTATCCCGTGGAGTCAAAATGATCATGAGAACGGTGAGCAAAAATCCCAGACTGTCCAAAATGTCCAGGCCTGTCCGAAGTTTGCTAGAGAGCATATGGATAATCCAGAAGAAGACTGGGAGAATATCATGTGGTCAGATGAAACCAAAATAGAACATTTTGGTAAAAACTCAACTCGCCGTATTTGGAGGCAGAAGAATTCTGAGTTGCGCCATACCTACTGTGAAGGATGGGGGTGGAAACATCATGCTTTGGGGCTGTGTTTCTGGAAAGGAGACAGGATGACTGATCCGTGTTAAGAGAAGAATGAGCGGGGCCATGTATTGTGAGATTTTAAGCCAAAACCTCCTTCCATCAGTGAGCGCATTGAAGGTGGAACGTAGCTGGGTCTTCCAGCATGACAATGATCCCAAACACACTGCTTGGGCAACGAAGGAGTGGCTCCATAAAAAGCATTTCAAGGTCCTGGAGTGGCCTAGACAGTCTCCAGACCTCAACCCCATAGAAAAATTGTGGAGAGAGTTGAAAGTCCATGGTGCCCCAAAACATCACTGCTCTAGAAGAGATCTGCAGAGATCTGTGTGTGCAAACCTGATGAAGACTTACAGGAAACATTTGACCTCTGTCATTGCCAACAAAGGTTATGTTACAAAGTATTGAGTTGAACCAAATTTATTGACCAAATACTTATTGTTCACCATAATTTACAATTAAATTCTTTAAAAATCCTACAATGTGATTTTCTGGATTTTTTTTCTCATTTTGTCTCTCATAGTTGAAGTGTACCTATGATGAAAATTACAGACCTCTCTTGTCTTTCTAAGTAGGAGAACTTGCACAATCAGTGGCTGAGTAAATACTTTTTTCCCCACTGTGTACCAGCAAACTGTGAAGCTTAGCTTAGAAACATCAAACATCAGCAGGATATCATCATGTGTTGCATTTTACGCAAAGCTACTCCAGCTGTGATGTTAAAAGCTTAAGGCATATACTAAGCTTAAAGTATCACTGAACATACTTATAAACCTTTAAAATAATATTATATAATGCTTAGTATATGTTATTGCCAAAGAGAACAATATAATTAAGCTGAAATGCCATGCTTCCTGAATTCTTTCAAGGACCCTGTAACTCTGTTTCAAATGGAGACATTAGTTTTATGCTGTGATTACTAGTTTGACCCCAAGACCCTTCATACATAAAAATGACATTTTTAAGTTTTAAGGGAGACATAAATGTTAGATCATTGCTGCAAATATTAGGAACTACAATCATGTCCATAAATACAGCATACAGGCCACACTTTTTTCAAGCTGCTGCATTATTGTGTTGGTTTAAGAGCCTGAAATGGGCATGAGGCAATTAGTGAGTTTACTGTTGCGTGGTCTGGCCTCAGACCTTGATCTGCTGCTCTTAGCTAAGAATGAAGAGGAAGTGTTGTTCTTCACTTTATGGCCCTTGTAAGGCAGTACAATAGTGGACAACGCAAACATGTCTTACACAGAATTGCTGTGCCTAACTGCAGCGACATGCCTGACCAGACTAAACAAGATGCATTTATTACAATCCTACCCCCACACATGAGTGGGTATATAATCATACCTGATACTAACAGCCTTGCACAAGCCAAATTTCGACAAGGTTATTTAGCAAATTATGCAAAATATCACAGGCATGTCTGGTGGCATTTTGAAAATGTCAAGTCAGTATCAGATCAGGTCCATCTAGACTGCTTTACCAGATCTTTACCAGGCTTCTGGACTAATATGTGAAGGTCTTAATGAGAAAAGATATTTTATGTTATTTACATTTTAGCAACTAAAAGTTGTGCCTGCAACTTTGGATATGACCAATAATTTAAGTCATAGAAACAAATTTGTTTTAAAAAACAAAGAAAATCTCACCAAAATGTATGAAAATATATCTCTTCTTTTCTTGCTTCTCTCTTTCTCCTCTGTTCCTTCTCCCAGATGCCCACTGCCCTTTTCTAAGTCCTCTGTTGCTGCCTCTGGAAAAAAACAATTGGAGATGGGTTGTTAATGAGAGAGTAGCTCTTTTTGCACACACATCCCTCTAACCCTATTTTCGTTCTCTGCAATGACAGACTTATGTTATTATTATGTTCTACATAATAAGCATCCGTTAAAACAAGAAACTAGATGTTTTTTGTTGCTGTTTCTAGGAAAACTCGGATCTAAGGTTGTTCCTGTTTCTCTGATGAATGACTAGAAGATTAGTATGAAAATATTAATCCAACACACACACACACACTTTTAAATTAATTGCCAGCAGCACTTTCATTTACATTTTCGGTAGGGGCTGCTATAGCAGATTTGCCTCAGCATATTTTTTGTACTGTAAAATGACTAACTGATATTAGCTGAAGTTTGCTATTTTAAGTTTACCATCTTTGAAACCATCTGTATATAAATGTGTGGAGAGATTCCAAAGAAAATCCTACAAACTGGTGTTGCAGGCGTTCCTCTGGCACATACACAGCATTCAGCCTGGTGTGCAATGTGACGGCTTATTGCTCTGTCAACTCCTCATTCAACACTATCAGCTCAGAGGTGTTATTAGAGTTAACAAGCGTCTGTACATACTGTGTTTCTGTAAAATTCCTGCACTGCATTCTTGTCAGTGTCCATGTGTGTGTGTGTGTGTGTGTGTGTGTGTGTGTGTAACTCAAAATAATCATACTTCAATGTGAGAGATGTCAGAAGGAAGGTAACAAATTACTACTATAGGATGATAATTAAGATGAGTATAATATTAAGACAATTATGGAAATAATGATGACGTTATGGATGTGTTTATGGTCCCTGAGCCTTATGCTACACTATATGCATACTACACAAACAAACTTGTGTACACACACTCGCACACAGATATACACACACTTCAGCTAGAACTCTGGAGAAAATGGATCAGCTCTCCTGCAAGTGTTTTATACACACACACACACAGATGCCACATAATTATCTCTCTGAGATGTGCATGGGCATTTTTATGTTCTAGTTCACACCATTTTTATCTACACATGGCTTTTCACAGCATAAATACCATATAAATATTCAGTTTGTTCTCTGGAGTCTATTCATCTTTAGAAATATGGAAACCTTTTACATATGCATGGGCAGTTGTTGTAGCTAGAGCGGTGCAAAAAGAAACATTTTTTATAAAAAAAAACATGTTTTTATTCCATTTTAGCTGTATATCTTTTAAGTAACATTGATGTATATCCCCTTTCTTATCAACACCTAAAACACCTGTGTGTGCATGGGTAGGTGGGGGTGTCAAGTTTATATATCTTTGTGAGGGCCAAAAATACCCAAAAGGATAGAACCTGAATGTTTTTTACCTTATGGAGACATTTTGCTGGTCCCCACTAGGAAATTTGTTTTATTTTTTACAAAGACTGCAACTTTAATTTGAAATATCAAAAAATTTACTTTAGGTTACAGAGTTCAATGTTAGGGTTAGGCAGTAAAATTATGTCCATGACAAGTCCCTACACTGAGAGAAAGACAGACTTTCATGTGTGTGCATCGATCTCATATACTGAAATTTGTCTGTAGCCTGATACTTAGTTTAAAGCTTATTAGATTTGTCTTTCTTGTATACTCAGTTGCCATTTTATTTTGTGTATTACGTAGGTATGCACTTGCTATCCATACTGTATTTGTTAGTCTAAAGAAATACTACCTGAGTCAGGGTAAATGACTCTTCCTTCAATAGTAGTGGCACCGACAGTGACTCGTTCATTGACAGTTTCTAACAACAGAAAGCTTTTGGCTATATACTGTCTTGCTAATTGCATTTGAGTTACTGAGCTGTTCCTAATAAAGGGCCCAATAAAATGATCAATTTCTGTATGCATTTATACTACTTCTGTCTACTGCTTACATTTTAACCCTATTGTTACGTTCCAGTCTAGGTTTAGGACACCAAAAAAAGTGAAGGGAAGAGGACAATCTAGCTAACAACACCAGTCACCACACAAAAACTATATACCAGAATCTGTAATCCATAGCAAAATAAATTAATCATGGACAGAGGTCAGCACCAGAATCACAAGTATGCACAATAGCATGGAAGCAAAGGTGAACTGAAGCAAAAACGACTGATACGTGCAAGCTTCCAAAGCAAGGTTCAAAACTAGCGCCAGCATTTCAAAACGAGATAAAACAAGGATAAAAGCATCCATCAAAGTGAGTTTTCAGAGTTAAATTCCAATCAAATTTTAATCAACCACACAACATGGGCATAAAGAACGACATTAACGGTCCCACACTCCAAAACACACCAAATGCACACACATGACGTCAGCGATGGCTGACATTCTCAGGCTCCCATTACATGCACACACACTGTAAGAGAGAAAAACAACATTTCAAATGACCACAGTGCAGGTCATAACACAAATTAACATGAAAAAAATCAAGGGAGTGCTTACTGTGCTCTCATTGCCTAATCAGGTTTGAGGGAAGTTTAAATGTTTCTTTTGCTGCCCTGTTTGAATTTGTATTAGTCATTAGCTATGACCAGCTAAGCATTTGACCTTGTGTAGAGTTCTAGGCTGTGGTCAAATATGACTCAGAGTATCTCTCATGTTTGCACTGGAGCTGCTCTTTGCCTCTTCTGTTACAGGCCTCATTTCCCCAATTACAGTTCTGTCCAGAGGGTAATTACAATCTTTAGATTAAACGCTGTTCTTCTTTTTTTCCCTACTGCTTGGCTTAAATGCTGCAATTTGCTGAGGCTTTCAAGGATGTGTTAAGTCCCTCTCCTTCGCTCTTGTTTCCAAAGGGAAAATGATTTAGTGGGAAAACCAGCATTTTTATAATTTCTTTCAAAGGAAGAAATAAGTCAAACAGCTAAAGAGGGACATTGTGTACTGAATTTATTATAGGGTATTTGCACAGTATCTGGCATGCTCTTAGGCACTGCCTGTGAATGTGCATATATTAATAAGTCAGAGTTTTCTAAGCATTTGGGCGTATGTATCTATTAGTTCTGCAGTTTGTTTGGCAGGAATAAAGCTCTCCAAAGTTTGTCAGAAGGCTTCCATATAAAAGTCTTTGAGCATGGCTTCCACTGATTTGCAGCACAATGTCATCAAAGGTATGGCATCAGTAAGAGAACTAAAATGAATCTCTTTTGGGGCAGTTATTATTGCACTATACATCACATACTATTGAATTGGAAGGTGTCTTGTTTTTTTGCAAAATTGCTCAGATGCAAATAAATAGATTTTCAGAAATGAGGACAAAACTTAAGTGCATCATCTATATTTAAAAACTAAGCACTTCACAGCTGCTGAATTGTCATTTGAAAAGAAAAAGTGGATGAGCACAGGAAGTCAACAGCCTTTTATAATCATCCTATTGCCTGTCAAGGCCATAGGTATTGCTAGTGTGTTTATACATTGCGTTTAGCGTGGTGCTGTTCTGCTGTTTGAGTGATGCCGTTTGGTGAGGGTAGTAGACTGTTATATTCTGACAGTACTTCAGCTGCAGGGAAAACTAGAAGCACAAGCTCTTTTTGCCATGTGCGCTGCGCCATGCTTTCTTCATGACTACTTTTCATTACCTCAACAAAATGCAGTTCTGAAACTATAAATCTGACAACAGTAAATTATATCACTTTTCAAGTTCATTTACACTTCTGTATGTGGTTTACATGCAGTGGAGGCTTCCATATGAGTGCCACTACTCTAACAACAGCTGAGATCCTTCCTGACGCATGCATTGACAATAGACCTGGTTCGTTGTGGAGACTGACAGGTATAGGATTTATCAGTGGAGTTGCCTTAGTTAATTTGCTTGTTGGGACAAATAATTGAAACCTGAGATCTACAAAGAAGAGACTGTAAGTGCTTATGATTTTACATGACCTCCAAACATTTTATTCTCTATTCTTGAGTTGCTTCGTATTACAGGAAATCAGTATATAAACACGTGGTCAAACCCTTATAAAGATTAAATAAAAGGATATGTCATTTGCTGTCCATCTATCACCCAATGACATTATTTGCATTAGAAAGCAGACATCTGCATATACAGTATATAAATACAGTGGGGCAAAAAAGTATTTAGTCAGCCACTGATTGTGCAAGTTCTCCTACTTAGAAAGATGAGAGAGGTCTGTAATTTTCACCATACGTACACTTCAACTATGAGACACAAAATGAGAGAAAAAATCCAGGAAATCACATTATAAGATTTTTAAAGAATTTAATTGTAAATTATGGTGGAAAATAAGTATTTGGTCAATAACAAAAGTTCAACTCAATACTTTGTAACATAACCTTTCTTGGCAATGACAGAGGTCAAACGTTTCCTGTAAGTCTTCACCAGGTTTGCACACAATGTAGCTGGTATTTTGGCCCATTCCTCCATGCAGATCTCCTCTAGAGCAGTGATGTACTGGGGCTGTCGCTGGGCAACACGGACGTTCAACTACCTCCACAAATTTTCTATGGGGTTGAGGTCTGGAGACTGGCTAGGCCACTCCAGGACCTTGAAATGCTTTTATGGAGCCACTCCTTCGTTGCCCGAGTGGTGTGTTTGGGATCATTGTCATGCCGGAAGACCCAGCAACGTTCCATCTTCAATGTGCTCACTGATGGAAGGAGGTTTTGGCTTAAAATCTCACTATACACGGCCCTGTTCATTCTTCCCTTAACCCTTAACTGTCCCCTTTGGAGAAAAACAGACCCAAAGGATGATGTTTCCACCCCCTTGCTTCACAGAAGGTATGGTGTTCTTGGGATCAGGTCCCTCCATGTAGTTCTGGGATTTTTGCTCACAATTCTCATGATCATTTTGACCCCACGGGATGAGATCTTGCGTGGGGCCCCAGATCGAGGAAGATTATCAATGGTCTTGTATGTCTCCCATTTTCTTACAATTGCTCCCACAGTTGATATATTCACACCAACCTGCTTGCCTATTGTAGGTTCACTCTTCCCAATCTGGTGCAGGTCTACAATTTCCTTCCTGGTGTCCTTCGACAGCTCTTTGGTCTTGGCCATGGTTGAGTTTGGAGTCTGACTGTTTGAGGCTGTGGACAGGTGTCTTTTATACAGATAATGGGGTCAAGCAGGTGTCATTAATACAGGTAATGAGTGGAGGACAGAAGAGCTTCTTAAGGAAGAAGTTAGAGGTCTGTGAGAGCCAGAAATCTTACTTGTTTGTGGGTGACCAAATAATTATTTTCCATTTTGATTGACAATTAAGCTCTTTAAAAATCCTACAATGTGATTTCCTGGATTTTTTTCCCCTCATTTTGTCTCTCATAGTTGAAGTGTACCTGTGAAGAAAATTACAGACCTCTCATCTTTCTAAGTCGGAGAACTTGCACAATCCGTAGCTGACTAAATACTTTTTGCCCCAATGTATAGGTAAGAAGCATTGATTTGTGGGGCTTTGTTCCTTAGAATGATAGTTTGCCTATTTATAGAACAATGTTGCATGCATTCTAAAGCACACAGAGAGCCCACAGACGTTGAACCATGTTAGAGCAAAACTAAAGTGTCCTTTCAAAATGTCAGCGCTTGTGGTGGATTTGGGCTTTGTGTGGCACTTTTAAAAGGGTTAATAATGGGTTAGTGGAAAGGTGCATACCCCTGTTTATCTTTGACTGGAATGAGAGGTATCACGACCTGCCTCAATTACAAACTGAGCAAAGATATCATATTCTCAGATCTTGACAGATATGTTCATATATAGTTTAATGCAGAAATTATACCTAGACTAGCTGTAAAATGCCTCATTCTGCAAATGATGGGGAAATGACGTTTTAGGTTACAAAGGCATGCGTAGTAAATGCTCATATAATGTTTTATAAATATAAAGATGCAAATGTGTATACAGATCAGGTCAGCCCAACAGCACTGTTAGTTAACCAGATTGGGTTAAAAGAACGCGCTTGCTTTTTTTCACAGAACATTAATTTGCTAATACATGAGGTGACGTTCTTATCTCGAGAGAAACAATGCCTGCGGTTTGTTTGGTTTAAAAGACAGATTAGAGGGGGTTCTTTCTCAGTTTCACCGCAGTCTCAACTCCGATAGGCTTAAAGAAAAGGCCTCGATAAATGCGAAACAGTAACATCTAATCTCCTTTACTACACTTGTATCACTAAATTGATATATTTCCATGTGTATCAGACCACCTTGATTGGTTGAGCCAGTTATTCTATCACGAGTTTCGGATAAGTAGAACTTTTTAAAATTGTATTAGTACTACCCGTGTTCACACGTTTAGTCATTTCATCTTATCTTTTTAAACATGCAAGACGACTCACCGAACGCATTAATGTAACCGTGTTTGAAAAATGGACTTTCCTCTCAAGAACTTCTGTCTTATCCAAGGGTTTAATAGAAGGACATTCCGAGTGTGTCACATAAACAATCCTGCAAAGTTACGGCTTAAAACGTGACATCTGGTCCCTCGTCGCGCAGCTCTCCGTCCCGCGCCGTGCTGCTCGGCCGCGCTCCGGGCTGCTCTCACACCTCCGCCTTTTACTACAGAGTTGCACCGGCGAGCGGAGCTGAGCTGCCATTGGGCGGGGCCAACAAAGCCTCTGTGTGAAACGCGATACAAATGCACTCTTCATCCGAGTTTTTCCGGCATTACTATCATTAAGACATTTGTTTAAATTAATTGGGATATGTAAGTCTTCATTAATCTAAATATTGTAATATATTCAGAGAATTATACACTTGGTCCCCACAAAATGCCGAAGAAACCTGCCGCGCTCTCTCTCTCTCTCTCTCTCTCACACACACACACACACACACACACACACACACACACACACACGTCTCACAATGCTTGTGGGGACTTTCGATTGACGATTACTGTGGCTAATTAATGCTACTCTACACCTAGGGTTGCCGACTTCTTCAACCCCCAATCAGGGACACTTTCCTCCATATATATTTAGATTATCTCCTAATAACTATGTCCAATCCCAAATTGAGCAAGCCTACTAGCCCACTTCCCTACTGGGAATCTTGTTAAAGTTGAGGGTCGCATGGATTCCAGTCAATATCAGCAGATTCTTGAGAACAATGTTCAAAAATCAGTGACAAAGTTGAAGTTGCGCAGGGGCTGGATACTTCAGCAAGGCAACGACCCTAAACACTGCTCAAACTCTACTAAGGCATTGATGCAGAGGAACAAGTACAACGTTCTGGAATGGCCATCTCAGTCCCCAGACCTGAATATTATTGCAAATCTGTGGTGTGATTTAAAGCGGGCTGTCCATGCTCGGAAACCATCAAACCTGACTGAACTGGAGATATTTTGTAAAGAAGAATGGTCCAAAATACCTTCAACCCGAATCCATATTCTCATTCTAAACTATAGGAATCGTTTAGAGGCTGTTATTTCTGCAAAAGCAGGATCTACTAAATATTGATGCAATTTTTCTGTTGGGGTGCCCAAATTTATGCACCTGCCTAATTTTGTTTGAATAATTATTGCAGACTTTCTGTAAATCCTATAAACTTCATTTCACACAAATATCACTGTGTTCGTCTGCTATATGATATATTTAACTGAAATTGCTGATCCGAACAACCAATGATTTATAAAGGAAAATCATGAAAATTATCAGAGGTACCCAATCGTTTTCATACCATTGTATAGTAATTACCGTGGTAAAATTCAGATAAATGAGGGGATGGGTGGTGGCTATAAATGAAAGCAGTTGACATGCACCTCTCTTACAGTATAAAGGTTCAAATGTTTGCTTTTTAATTACTCTGTTAGTATTGCATCTTTAGAAAAAAGATAGCGAGGTACAATATACAGAATGTAACCTTTTATTGCGTGCTGACTTGGAGCTGGTAGCTAATTTAAGATTTCTTGAGCTTAGAGCACGTACATCTTTCTTGTAAGTTTTACATTAAATCTCACTGAAGTTACTACACTTAACAAAATTTACGTTGATATGATTCACAGCCAACTAGTCCTGTCCACCCAGCTGAAATGTTCATAACGTAATGTGATATTTTGCAGTAAATAGAGGTACTGAACCGTTAGATCATGGGTGGTGCAATGTGTTAGTTCTTACAAATTCTAGAGTGCCTTTGTGCTGTTTGGTTTAATTAGGGCATAGCTTTAAGCAGCTTTAAGCACATTAAGCAGAATAATGTGGAGTTGTTTCATCTACTTTCAAATGAAATTAGCTAGGTACAATTTACTAGGTCCAAATTAACAAACATCAATCAGTATTCCAACTTTTGCTGGCCATAGTTCTGTGTAAATCAAAGTCATGCTGGATCAGAGACCTCTGGTGAATATGGAAAGGAATAAAAAGTGGTAAACTCCCAATAATAACCTAAACTATAACACGCTGTTCAAGAACAAAATGAACAATTACATGTGTCCAGAACACTGCATACTAAAAGACTTAGCAAGATTCAGAGTTTGCACTTACAGATTCAGAGCAGAACTCAAAATAAGATGCTATATGCCTTGCAGTATTTCCATGGAGCAAGTGCCAGACCACTGACAGAAACATAACTGTCCTGTAAAAAACGTGACTAGACATCTGTAGCACCTTGAGACTGCTGCTCGCTAGCTAGCAAACATACAATATATTAATGTTATTTTACTAGTTAGACAAATCACTTGATGATGATGTAATATCATTCCTTCAGCTCAGCAGAATTATCTGAAAGCTAAACTAAAGAAGGTTGGGGTGTGGGGATATGTCATGAATGTATTTCAATTTGATTGCAACTTTAAGTATGAAACTGAGTAGGATGTAGTGTGCTGAACAGTACTTTGGTGGTGTTCACTAATATACTGTGATGACAAGACACATATAAGTGGACAGATGAGAAAAGATAACCAAGCAATTAAAATGACACACACAAGGAGGCATGGACTTTGTACTATATACATACATCGTGTATATATTAAAAACACAAAAAAAATCACCCACCAAAGGCCCGATGTAAGAGCTCAGAAATAGAACCAAGAGTGAGACATGCAGAGAATGATTTATAATATGAGGTGTTGTGAGTCCCAGAGTAAAGAAGTAAGGTCTCATTCCAAAAAAAACGTAAATATTGTGCAGGGGTTATTGTCAGAAATCGCATAGCATTTGACACTAAAACTGCTGTATTATACTATTATACATGGAAAGTTTGATTTAGAGTGGTTCAGCAGAGTTGTGCGCCATGATGAATCATGATTTGAGTCGTATGGTGACAAAGACCTGGTGAGAAATACAACAGTGACTGCCCCTCTACCACAGTTTAGCATGGAAGGGGTGTCTTTGCATTAAACACATTTTCAACTGCTTGTAGTGTTGTATCAGTGTATACAAGTGTCATACAAGCCCATATGCCCCAGCAACCCCCCCCCCCCCAAAAAAACAACTAAATACTCTGATAACAAGGTCACAATATCTATCCATCTATATAGATGCTACATATTTTACAACCAAGTCATATATACAAATCAAGTTTTGCAAACCTAGGGCGACAGTTGCAAGGAAAAACTTCCTGAGTGTTATAGGAAGAAACCTTTAGAGGACCAAGACTCAAAAAACCTCCTTGGGCGGCGTAGATGATAAATCTAAGAACGAAACTAAAGTCATGGAGTCATAGTTCGAATAAAATGTGAAATATGCACATCGGCATCAAGTGGCCCGGGTATGATGGGGCTGGAGCTGATGACGGAAGCAGTTTGAGTGAAGCTGCAGCAGATGAACATCATGTGTGGGGCTGGAACTGGTACCGGAACACAGCTCGGAGAGAAAACAGAAAATGTAATTAGTTATTTATTAAGAGCACAGTGTCTATTAACAATCACAGATGCCATGTGTAGCATGAGACCCCGGCAGCATTAGCTATAGCAGCATAGCTAGAAAGAGGAGAACTGGTAGGTACAGTCAGATTCTTGAGAACAATGTTCAAGAATCAGTGGCAAAGTTGCACCGAGGCCAACGACCCCAAACCCTGCTCAAAATCTACTAAGGCATTCATGCAGAGGAACCAGTACAACGTTCTGGAATGGCCATCTCAGTCCCCAGACATGAAATATTACTGAAAAATGTGGGCTGTTCCATGCTCGGAAACCATGAACAACCTGAACTGAAAAACTGGAGATGGTTCTTTCTCTAAAGAAAGAATGGTCAAAGCACCTTCAACCAGAATCCAGACTGGAAGCTGTAGGAAGCGTTTTTAGCGGCTTGTTATTATTTTTTCTACCAAAGGAAGGATCTTACTAAATGTTGATGTCAAATTTTTCTGTTTGGGTGGCCCAAATTTATGCACCTGCCTAATTTTGTTTGAATAATTTACTGCAACACTTTCTGTAAAATCCTATAAAACTTCATTTCACTTCTTCAAAAATATCACTGTGTTCATCTGCTATATGATATATTTAACTTCAGGTTGCTGATCTGAAAACAACCAATGATTTATAAACTAAAAACATGAAAATTATCAGGGGTGCCCAAAACTTTTTTTTCATACCACTCTATGCGCAGCTTTTAGCTTTAGTAAGGGAATGCTTATTACTCTGTCATGCTGTCCTTCCAAGCAATCTTTAAAACACCTCTAATTTACTATGTTCTCCACTTGCGCTCTAGATGCCCCATTGTTTTCTTGTTTTGCTTTAAGGTATGGGTATGGTCATTATACCATGGTGCTAGCCTTTTTTTCCCCTAATGCGTTTGACCCTAAGCAGGGAGCAATCGGGTCGTGTCCAGGGTTGAGCGAAGCACACATTCTAATTGGTCATTTACACACTCAAGATGATTGATCTCTGTAGGTGTATTAAATTTCAAGTCTGGTAGGTTTTTAATAAACGCAGCTGGAGTAGCAGATGTAATAGTGCGCTTGGTGTGATAACGAGGCAGAAGGATTTTATTTATTAGAGATAGCTCAAATACTAAAAGATAGTGATCTGAAACTGAATCACTTTGCGGGAAAACATCAAGGTTGTCTATATTAATACCAAATGTTAATATTAGATCTAAAGTATGATTGCAGCGGTGGGTTGGTCCCATCACATTCTAAGTGATACCCATGGATTCTAAGATGGACTCGAAAGCAATTTTAAGTGGATCCTGCTCATTGTCGAAGTGAATATTGAAATCACCTACAATTAAAGCCTTATCTGTTGACAGTAGTAAGCAGGAAAGAAAGTTAGCAAATTCCTGAAGAAATTCTGAATAGGGACCAGGAGGACAGTAAATAGTGATAAGCTGAAAAGAGTGTGGTTTTGACTTCGATGGATCAGTCACATTAAAAATCAGTATTTCAAAAGAATTAGCCTTGTAGTGGGATTTAGTCTAAGGTTGTTATTTCTTTGAGAGCTATATGTGTTTATTCTAATGAGATTATTAAAACAGACTTTTTGAGAGTATTTACGTTTAGGGCAGATGCGGGTAACAGACACAGTTTCAATAATGTGGGACAGTTTCAATAACTGTCAGAATTAGTGTCATTAGCACCCTATCCTATATAAAACCATAATCCACTGTGTAGCTTGTAACATACTTTAAAACTTTTGGACTATCAAGTCTTATGATTTTCTTTACCACCTGATAAGTAGGTTCAGTATTTAACAGTAAAGGGATAGTAATGCATTTTACAGCCCCTCCTTAGTAGTCAAATCATTAGTGTAAGCTTATATCTATCAGTATGACTGCGAGTTCACTGGCCTCCACAGTCTCTAAGGAATATTTCTAGCACCTTGTTGAATCTGTGCCACAAAGAATTAAAGCAGTTCTGAAGGTAAGAGTGGGTCCAATCAGGCAGTAGGATGGTGTACCTAATAAAGTGGCTTGTGAGTGTATGTCAATGATTGTTGTTTTAGTCTAATGCTAAGGAAGAGGCTTAGTGGTAGTATGTGATGTGGCATGTGTGAAATTAAGATCCTCATACTTGCGGTTTTGTGCAGTAGCCAGGTGAGCTGAGACAGGTGTCTTTGAATGACAGAGTCTGTTGTGTGTAAAGGTTTGATTTAGAGAACCAGGGCAAGGTGATTGCATACACATAATGAATACATAAAGATCTGGTGTGTGCATTCCATCTTATGAAAGAAAACATGGACTGAAAAAAGGAGAACAGTGCAGCTATATGCTCATCACTATTGTAGCCCAGTTGGAAGAAGAGGATATAGTGTGACTAGAAGTCAGTCTACATGAAAAGTCTGTGGTTTCATCTCATCGTTGGGGGGATGGGGGGGTAATGCCTTAAAAAAAACTATGTCTATGACAAGCAGAGTATACTTTTTGAGTTGTGCCTGGACGTGACTGCAACACATGTACTGAGTGTAGCATAACCCACACATACCTCACATATATAAGTTGATCCTATCACTCAGCTCAGAAACAGTAATTTTGTCACTGGACTTTAGATATAGGGCCACACACAGTACACATGCCACTGTGATATACCTTAATGCAGTCAGATACAGAATTATTAGCACCTCTGTTAAAGATAAAACATG
Organism: Ancistrus triradiatus; assembly: GCA_025084515.1. Classification (NCBI taxonomy): domain Eukaryota; kingdom Metazoa; phylum Chordata; class Actinopteri; order Siluriformes; family Loricariidae; genus Ancistrus; species Ancistrus triradiatus. The sequence continues at coordinate 222,071 of JAJAGP010000808.1, read as the reverse complement.
TTGCTATTTAGTTTAATCTCCAAATTCACCCTCAGGTTATTATAAAATTATTTAAAAATCGTGTTTTTGCTTCACTGCCACACAGCTCTTCACTCCCTGGTTCCAGTTTGCCCGTTTTCTGATCCCATGCACCGGTATCCACTCAGCTTACACTAATGGACATTTAAACAACACTCCCACATTCCCTCACTGCAAAGTTTCATCATTCCCACATGTTGTTACTGACTCTGTTTTGCTGATCTTGTGTACTGTTTCCTGACTCTGCTTATCACCTTACATATCTGATTCTCTACCTGGTGGGACTGATTATCTGTTTTTGAACTCTGGACTGTTTTGACTCCGTTTCGCTCTACCCTTCTGTGCTTCTGCTCTGGTTATATTTAAATAAAGATTCTGAGCAGCTTACTACACTTGCCTCCATTTCTGCCAGTTGTGACAATGTGTTCTGGACAAGTGGATTTAGTTTGTTATGCAACCTCTGCATATAACAGTCTTTTTCTACAGTACTTGATGAGAATCTTTCCAGATTCAGTGGAGTCCTTTGTCCTTTCTTGTGTCTTCTTTAGTTCACACTACAGGTGTTCGTTAGGGGCTAAACAATGTCTTGGTATGTGGCCACTCAGTGGGGTGGTGTTGTATGTTTGGATCATTGTTGTACTGGGCAACCAATTGCCTGATACTTCAGACAGATGTATTCTAACAAATTTCTCACAACCTTTTTTTATTTTTAACCCACCTTTATTGTTTATTGCCAAAAAGCTCTATTTTATCTCATCTGACCAAAGAACCTGATACCACTCAAAGATTCAGTAGTATCTAGTGAACGTTTGGTGCCTAAATTTGTGAATTAAAAGCTTTATTAATTACAATTTATTGCATTTTATTGGATTAAATTTTGTGAAATAAAAGGCTTTTTTCTGGCACACTCATATAGTTTGTTGACATAGAGGTGGCACCCAACTCGGTGAACATCTAAGTGTGGTAATTACATAATGTTTGTCTGGGTTTCTATGTGTGGCCTGGCTGTTTATACATTAATGTTAGTACGCATGTGTGGGGGATGTGTGTGTGCTACTGAAGATATACTTTCCTACTGAACACACATTCGCATGTCCTGGAAGGCCCAGGCATGTGACCATCTGATGAGGGGTGTGTGTGTGTGTGTGTGTGTGTGTGTGTGGTATGGAGTGGGTAATGGATGGATGAAAAGATGTTTTCAACTTAGAGAGACTTGAAAGATGATACTGTGGCGTCAAAACTGCTGTGGCAGGCATCAGATTCACAGTTCTTCAGCCAAGGCAAAGTTGTGCTTGCAGTATGAAAGAATCCAATAAAACAGTGAAGACTTTTAGAAAAGTTAACGAGTGTGATCATGGTTACTATCATTCTGCAACAATTTTATTACTTCCCTAACCCATTCTTATTATGCACCTTCCATTAGCAGCTAGCCTGTTAATGTACTCTTGAACTGCCTATTTCAAGCAATTAAATATAAGCTATATAGTGTAAAATAGCCTAATCGTGTGTAAGGTAGCAACTGCCTTGCACTGGGTAAATACAGACATGAGTGGGTTTTGATTATTGTTGGTTATTATTATTAAGCAAGCATGCCAGGCTATGTGTAGGTAACATTCAAACATTCGAGTTTCAAACGTCTAAGAAACTCACCTTTGCCTGGGTGTCATACTTGCCAATTATGTAATCACTACACTTAAATGTTGACATCTGCTACAAATGTGAGCATCAGATGTAATTAAATTATGTAACTTAATCAGTGATGCTATTTGTAAGCTAAAGTGTAGTAGTGGTACTGGGCTAAGTAATTAAATAAAATAGTAAATAAACCCACCTTTCTTTCTGAATATTTTAGAGAAACACTCTTTTTCTAGTAATAAGCTATATATGGCTCATGGATTTTGATTTTTTAACAACAAACAGCAGCTTTGCAGCAAGATTCAACACGTTGTTTACTACTGGTCCTAGAAGCTGTATAGATATACCATTTACGTTCCACGCTTGTTGCTCCAACACTGTCAAAAGGTGAAAGACAGACAGTCTTGCATAGATCTCTTTAACAGATATTGTTGTATACTCACTTTGATGTCAGTTTAATTAAGGGATTACCTGTACTGCTTTGTTTACGTAATTTACATATAATTTCAAGTTAGCATGTGTGTATATATATATATATATATATATATATATATATATATATATATAGTGTGTGTGTGTGTGTGTGTGTGTGTGTGTGTGTGTGTAATTTAACCTTATTGTTATGAGTTGCTATTTTGTAGTTTTAGTACTTTTGTGTTTGTACAGTAGTCTTATTTTTAGGATTTTTCTGTTGATTTAAAATGATAAAACTGAATAAAATTATACTGATTGAACTGTTGTGATAGTTATGGATGTAATATAGAGCAAAACATAATCTTGGTTATTATCTTGGCAGTATTGTGCTCAGTGATTTTATTCATTCATTTATCTTAATTAACTTCTTCAGTTCAGCATGGTGACGCAAGCAGTTATCATGTCCCAGAGATCCCTGGTTCAATCCTGACTTTGGATTCCACCTGTGTGGAGTTTGCATGTCCTCTGCTTGTCTGTGAGGGTTTACTGTATGTACTCTGGTTTCCTCCCACTTGCCAAAGACATGCATTAGGTTAATTTTTTGCTCTAAATTGCTCCCAGTTTGAATGTGTCTGACTAGTGTTTATATAACCTAGCTATGAATAGCCATTGTAGAACTTGTAAAAAACACGGTTACCAGGTCCTCTTATTCTTAAAGATTTAGCTTATTTTGGGCTTATTTACATAGAAATGGTGCAAGATTCTCTTGTGGGATCTGGCAATCCCAGGCATTAAATGCAGCACATTCTAAATGGCTATCAAACACTTTTGTGGAGACTGAAACTCAGTATATACTTAAGAAAATGAAGAACTTGATTATTTAATTGTTAATGCACAGTAATTTTATCACATGAACTTAGGCTTGCCTTTAAAGTATTGTATAGAATAAAAATACAGATCAACGACCCAGAAATATAACTACAAATGACAAAACTAGCAGGTACAAAAGGCCACAACAATGTTTCCCTATCTTTCATTGCATAATTTTCTGTATAACGTGTTCAAAAATAATCCACGAATTCTACAAGTACAGGATCAAGTACAGGATCACTCATTTGCACAGTATGCCATGGCACCCAAAACATTAAGGAGATAAACACCAAACTCGCCTGTCGTTAAGCTTATTAAGTCTTGTTAAGTCTATCCTTGGCTCCTCAACCAGAAAATAGTCTGTTAATTTGTAGGTAGTCATGGTTGACCTTGCTGAATTCTTGAAAATTTCCTCGAAAGTTGCCTTTATCTAGCCAAAACAGCATGCCCATAGACATTTATTTATGAATGATGAATATGTAGCACCTTCTTCATGGATGCCCAGCAGGGGTAGGCAGCAATGGGCCAGCACCCATAGTGAAAATCATAAATCAAATTTTTCAGATATCTTGCTTGTTTGTTAATAGACTCACACTACTAAACCCTTCAAAATATTATTAGAGAGGTCATGCAGGCACGTAGACAGAAGTCATTCTAATGAGCAATATTTTACATACCCCTGTTTGTTACCCTTTCTCTGAAGGGTTACAAGGGTCTGACTGCACACCATTGGTTACATAAATAATAATAAAGAAATAATAAAGAAATAAGCCAATGAATAATCACACACTTAATTCTCAAGCCCATTCAAGAAACACTGTGACTAATGTGGTTATGCATTTCATTGGCTCTGTGCTAGTACTCTGCACAACGACAGTAAAGTGTAATCCAATCTAATCTAATCTAATACATCCTCAACAGGTGATTAGTTCATTGATTCACTTCACTCAATTGCTCATTCAAATTAAGTACTGAAATCTTGATTTTTAATTTGTTATGCTGTAAGCCTAACTAGCACAAATTGGGTGTTTGCTATATTAAGTATTTGAAATAATGACTCTGGTCACTAAAAGTGCTCCTGGGCTGTATTGTTGTACAGGGTAGTGATTGAGTAAAGATGTCAAGACTCCAGATGTTCCTATACTGTTCCTCATACGGTCTCTCCAGGTCACTGGACCGTCCACTATGTTGACCATTCAGCTTCCTATTTATGTTTCTACTCTTTTGCAAAGAAAGGTTGTTCATTGCACATTTCGGTCCTCCTTGGATAAAATAGACTTCTGTGGCCTTATTTCTTTTTTTATTAGTCCAAGTAATACTTACTTATTGATTTATTTATTTGTTGTTTGTTTTTTAAGAAAAACTGAGGAAGGTTTTCACCCTGAAATTCTAAATTGTGGTTTAAAGCTAGTTACAAAGTATATGTCTTGTTTGTAGTTTTATGTTACTTGTTTGAAGTTTTAACAGTCAGGGCAGAGACTGACCTAGAATGATTGATTTTAGAATGTAAAATCAAGTACCCTGAAGTAATGTAACAACTGTACTAATACCATAATAAAATAAAGGTGGCAAATTATATCACTTTCCCCAAGTCAGCACAATTTCCTGTGGATCAAGCAGCACAGCGTTCACTCCTTGTGTCACACTTACCATAATTACATTTATGTCATTTAGCAGATGCCCTTATACAGAGCGACTTACAATTGATACAGCCTTTCAATCTTAGCAGTTGTGGGTTAAGGGACTTGCTCAAGTTCCAAACAGTGGCAGCTTGGCAGAGGTGGGATTCGAACCTTCTGGTACATAGTCCAGTACTTTATCCACTAGGCCAGTACAGTCAATGAAAGACTCTAATTGAAATCCTTAAAAATAAGCATGTGGTTGCTGGAGGTACCTTTGAGAAGATAAGGATCATGCTGAGGCTTGCTGGTAGCCTATATTCCTGACCACCAAGGTCATTCTTATTAACTATCTGAAATGCTGTGCATGGTCAGGAATACTCAGCACACACACATACACTCTCAGACACAAGCACACATGCATGCATAATAGAGATATGAGATAAGTTACACATGCTTTGTTGCTTTGTGTGTGAGAGAAATAAGCTTCTGAGAGCATATGCTTGGATGCCCTCCAATTTGATCACATTCAGATGCTATCTAAACTTGTCTCCCATCACCTCTGTTGGCCTAACTCCTCCAAACACAGACTTCTTTCATCTACTTGTCCACCTGTCTGTCTCCTCCTCCTCATTCTGCCTCCATATCTCTTGCATCATCATCATCATCCTCATCATACAGAATACACACCTGGTAGAGGGCATAGTGGAACATAGTAATAATCAGGAGGTCCATATTCCTCATGACAGTAATACAGCTCAAATAGTAGTCATGGAGGTGGTTGTTGTGTTTGGTAGGGTAGTGTTTATCTTTAACTTGTGGCACTACTGTCAGGACTGCTTCATTTCATTTTATGAAGCTGTCAGACTTAAATATTTTCTCACACACAGAGAAGCCCTTTCAATGCTGCATTTTATGAATTAATTAAATACACAGTAAATTGGGACACTCAAATGTACACTCATATTTATCAGACTTACCATGAGCAGCCTAAACCAGTACAAGTTTGAAGGTGGTGACATCAATTCAGCCCCTCTTGGAGAAGCATGCAGAAACCATACATACCGGTACATGTATTTTAACACTATTTGTTCATAACTTAGGGAATACTAAATAGGTTTGCAGATATGTCTTGATTTTAAGTTTCAAAACAATCTAGAATATTAAAAGATTTTCAAAATAACAACAGTAAATATATAAAGATGAGCAATTACAGTCTGTTACATATATCTGAGGTTAGTAATGGTTCCTAGATTAAAAATATAAATTGCTATATGTAGTACCTCAATCAACTCCAATACTTCATACTCACATATGCAAAAAATGCTTCATATGCAAAAAAACATTAGCCATTTGTTTAAAAGAGCTACCTTTGAATTGATGTTTAAAGTATAGATTACTGGGAGACTGCAGGAGTTCTGGAATAAACATTAAAAGAAGTGTGTGGGAATGTATGTGTTTGAGGGTTCCCTGGAGAAAAAAGTGAACTAATGATATATAGCAACCCATTGCTAACTTCAGAGACTTAGGGCCAGGGATAGTGAGGTGTGACCTAATGGCAAAGAAATCTGTTCACCAACAATTGGAAAAGCCCTCAGGACAACTCCAGCCATAGCATGACTTGTATCACTGTGATTTACTGGCAGCTGCAGCATTATTACCACCCTAACTACAAAAAATGTATTTCTGGTTAATTAGGTTAATCTTGCATATGAGATTATGAGGCCATCATTAGATTAGATATACCGTTGTTTTAGCAATAGTATAATGACCGTATTTGATTATTTTTCAGTCTCTCTATTATGAAACAATCAGAAATTAGAGGATATTTGTATACAGTATTAAAAAACTGAAAAAGCCCAGCTTCTGTAGGCTACATTGCCAAGTATTTAGTGTGACCTCCCCTTACACTTTAACAATAGAAGCATCTGGCAAATTCATTGGGATGTTAAGGTGACCCACATTCTGAAGAAGCTTGATCAAGAATGTTTTTTTTTTTCTAAGATATGCTAAAGCTCACAAAAATGAAGATGAGGAATGAAGATCAGTGGAAAAAAAGTATTATGGGGAGACAAATCCAAGTTTGAAATTGGATTGTGTCCAGTTGTTTCTAGTCATTGACAATATGTTATACTGTAAATGGTCATTATTCATTATACCACTGCTAAAGCAACAAATATAATGTTAGCCCAAGACTTGTATGTTTATTTACAGATCACTTTATTAGGTACACCTCCTTGTTTCTGCACTCATTGTCCAATTTATCAGTTCCACTTACCATATAGATGCATTTTGGTTCTACAAATGTAGTATGTATGTCTATTTTTTGTAGCCTTTGCCTGATGTCAACACACTTTTGTCTGATTTCATAAAGAAAATGCTTCAGTTTGTTCATGTTTTTATGCCTATCTGTGGCTGCCACAAATTGATGCATGGTTTCATTAAATTCAATTAAATCGTGTTTTTTTAATTTACATTACATTTATGTCAGTTAGTTAGATTTATTTTATTCTGTCAGTGTTGAAATAGGATACAGACATTTTTGTGGTCTCTTTTAACCAAGGATACATATAATTCTCAAGCTGACTGTATGTTCGAAGATGTCATGGACAATACCCTGGGTTATTGTAGTAACATAGTATAATCCTCTAGCTTTATAATTTAGCATTGTATGGTTTGACTTGTTTATACTGGCATGTTTCTAGAAGTATGTCTTGCGTAGAATTTTTAGAGATGTTCTCTGATTTCATTATATACTGAGGGTGAGTGTACAGTTTAGGCAGGTAAACATGTGACCCAAAAAAATATGTTTTTTGTTCTTTTAGTGATTTTTGTCTGTTCCCATGTTGTGAACTTCACGGGGCACCAACAGCGTTCAGTCATTCAGTCCTAGAACTTTACGAGACACAGAAAGCAGTCATGAATGTATGGCATTGTGTTGGTGAAATGAGTATTGTCAGGCCTTCAGAAACCAAATGATGCACTTAAATTCCACTTTGGAGTTCAAGCTATGCCTAAAACACTGAACTGTCCTCATATATCATCTGTGTAAATTAAGCCTTTGTTGTCCACCCATGTTATGACCATGGTACTGGATCTGAACGGGAAACAGGTGCCCTTTGCTGGTCAGCTGAACCTTCTTGTGATTAGAGGATACAAAATCTGGATTTTTTTTTCAGATCTAGTTTCCTTAGCTGCCTCAAATTATTGTAGGCCAATTGCTCTTAAAACAGATGCATAATGACTTCAACTCTGTGTTTTGCATAACTGATTTGAATTTTACAGTTTCAGGTTACTGTACTGCTCAACTTATTCTCTCTGAGCTGTTTGAAATTGTTGAATTCACTGATACTGATCCTTGGCTGTTTGTCTATGCTTTTGAATTAAAAGGACTTTAATGCCACTGTATGATCCAGATTCCAGTCTCCTCATAGTGTCTGGAAAGGTATGTTATATAGTTTTTTTTTATATAGTTTTAGTGTATTTCATTTTCTACATAGTACAATTTACAATACATTCCCTTTCAAATTTAAAGCATTGATCTGATGAAAAATGTTTTTGTTTTACAGGGAGACAGTGTAATTGACTGCTTTGAGGTGACTACAAGTGATCCTTTCATTTCACAAGGTTAGAGTATTGCTTTTTGTACATCATCAGTGTTACTGATATAACTTATTGTCCCTATTCTATATCCTATTTAATAAGTAATATAGTGGTGCTTGAACATTTGTAAATCCTTCAGAATTCCCTATATTTCTTTAAAAAAAACAAAAATATTAGAGTTGGTACACTGATCCAGTATTACTTATCTGTGAGTGGCAAATGTTTGTGAAACATTGCTTACAGTGTCTGGTATAACCTCCTGGTGCAGTGGTTCCCAAAGTTGGTTGCACAGAGGTATTGCAGAGGTGGTGCAGCAAGGCAAATGAATGAGGCGTGTTTGAGCACTGCTGTGTTACACACACATAGACTTTAACGTGTGTGCCACAGTGGAAGAGCTTGAAAATATTATTATCAAATGTTTGGAAACCACTGCCCTAGTGCAGCAATAGCTGCAAGTAAACATGTCTGGTAACTGTTGATCAGTCTTGCACATCAGCTTGGAGAAATTTAACCCATTTCTCCAAACAGACATCACTTTGTTTCACAGCTGTCATAAGTTTATACCAGTGCAGTGTTTTTCTTGCTTCAGCCAGAAAGCTTATCATTTAAATAAGTATCCAAAAAATATATCCACAAAACAGGTGGCTCGGTGTGGAGCACTGTCACCTCGCAGCGAGAATGTCCTGGGTTCAATCCAGTGTGGAGTGGCTTGGGTCCTTTCTGTGTGGAGTTTACATGTCCTCCCCATGTCTGCATGGGTTTCCGGGTACTCAGTTTTCCTCCCACAGTCCAAACTCAAGTCAAGTCAAGTCAGATTTATTTATATAGCGCTTTTTACAATGGAGCATTGTCTCAAAGCAACTTTACAGGTTTAGATTATCTCCTAATAACTACGTCCAATCTCAAATTGAGCAAGCCTAGGGCGGACAGTGGCAAGGAAAGGAAAAAACTCACCCTAGTTCTAGGAAGAAACCTTGGGAGGACCAAGACTCAAAAAAGGGACCCAACCTCCTTGGGCGGCGTAGATGATAAATCTAAGAGCGAACTAAAGTCATGGAGTCAAAGTTTGATATAGATGTGAAGTATGCACATCGGCATTAAGTTGGCCCGGGTATGATGATAAATCTAAGAGCGAAACTAAAAGTCATGGAGTCATGGTCGAATAAAATGTGAATTATTGCACAGTGGAGCTCCATCAGATGTACATCATGTGTAGGGCCGGAACTGCCGGAACACAGCTCGGAGAGAAAAAACAGAAAATGTAATTAGTTATTGATTAAGAGCACAGTGTCTATTAACAAATCACTGATGCCATGTCAATCACTGATGCCAAGTGGTAGCATGAGACCCCGGCAGCATTAGCCGATGCAGAATAGCAGAATAGCTAGAAAGCTAGAACGAGAGGAGAATTGGTAGAAAATACAGCCAAGAGGGATCACATGAGACATTGGCAACCCCCACGAGCGGCAGAAAGCGGAAGAAGAAAGACAGCAACCCAACGTCTCTGATCACCATAAGACTCATTTGACTATGAACCCCCAGCTCTGCCCTTATTCTAAGGCAAGGATGCATTGAGTCAAGATCACGAGGACCGAAAGCTAGTTCAGCCAGACCGCCCACTCGGGACACTCCGGCTAGCGGACAAGGCAGGCAGGCCAGACATGACTCCAGACTCCGGCCCCAGCAACCCAAAACCATGCAACCTGGTCTCAAATCTAGGTCGCAAAAAAGCCTGCGTAAATAGGTATGTCTTTAGCCTAGACTTAAAACTTTGGAGGGTGTCTGAATTTCGAACGATAGTGGGAAGTTTATTCCATAGTTGGGGGGCCATGTATGAGAGGAAAGCCTTTCCCCCTGCTGTGACTTTTTTTAATTCTAGGAACTAAAAGAAGTCCTGCACCCTGCGAACAAAGTAGACGAGTTGGATTGTAAAACTCTAAGAGGTCACTCAGATAATGTGGGGGGCAGGCCATGTAGAGCTTTATAAGTTATAAGAAGTTATTTTGTAATCAATGCGGAATTTGACTGGTAAACCAGTGCAGTGATGATAGAAACAGGAGTGATATGATCAAATTTTTCTAGTTCGAGTTAAGCACTCGGGCAGCTGCATTCTGAACTAAACTGAAGTTTATTTATAGATTACTAGAGCATCCAGTAAGTAAGGCATTACAGTAATCTCCAACCTTGAGGTTATATTTTATAAACGCTTATGAACAAGTTTTTCCGCATCATTGTAAAAGAGAGGATATTTCTAAGTTTAGCGATATTACGTAATGAAAGAAAGACAATTTGAGTGATGCTGCTAATGTGGCGCATCAAAGGGAGAGATCTGAGTCAAATGTGACCCCTAAGTTTTTTTTACAGATGGACTGGGGGCAATACTGGACAGCCATCTAGATTTAAGGATAGATGTAGCTAAACCTGTCTCTCACAGCCTTGGGGTCCCACTAATAGCACCTCAGTTTTATCTGAGTTAAGTAGGAGAAAATTAAATAACATCCAATCTTTTATTTCCTTTACACAAGTCCTCGATTTTGTTGATTGTAAGGCTGTCACTTAGTTTTGCTGATATGTACAGCTGTGTATCATCTGCATAGCAGTGGAAAATTAATGGCATGATTTACGAATAACTGAGCATAGTGGGCGGCAGCATGTACAGAGAGAATAAAAAGCGGGCCAAAGCACTGACCCCTGAGGCCACGCCATACTTCACTTTTTGAGGCTTTAGATCTTAATTATTTATATGAACAAACTGGTACCGGTCAGTTAAGTAGGATTTAAACCAAGAAAGTGCTGATCCCTTAATACCTACAGTATGTTCTTAGTCTGTTGTTTAGTAAAAAACATCATGATCTATAGTGTCAAAATGCTGCACTTAAATCTAACAGAACAAAGAAAAAGAAACCACATCCCTTATCTGAGGACATTAACAAGTCATTTAGTACCCTAATTAATGCTGTTTCAGTACTATGATGGGGCCTGAAGCCAGACTGAAATGTTGTATAAATTTTTTTTTTAAATTTCATTCCTTTGGAGCTGGTGACTACAGATACTGCTGATAGACAGAGCTTTTTTTCTAAGATTTTGACAGAGAAACGGTAGATTTGAAATTGGTCTATAATTAGATATCACACAAGGGTCAAGATTGGCTTTTTTAAAAATCAGTGGTTTGATAACGGCAGACTTAACTTAAAGGGATTCGGGCACATAACCTAAGGTAAGGGAGTGAATTTTAAATAAACTAAACACTGGCTCTATAACACTAGGTAATACTTGTTTGAGTAGACGTGTAGGAATTGGATCTAACAAACATGTTTGATGACTTAGACGAAGCTGATCAGTGACGGATAGTTCCAGTATTAGTAATTGGGGTTATTAATTATTAGGGGGTTTGGTTTAAAAGAGGTAGTTAGTCATTGGGGTGGGTAAAAGATTCTAATCTTGATTTACGGCTAATTGAACAGATGTCTTCACTAGTGCTGCATCTGGAAGGTTGCTGAACAGTTTTGGTGATGTGATGAGCATTGAGTTTTATGCCTTAAATGTTTTCTATCTTATCATTAAAGAAAGTCATGAAATCATTACTGTGTTAAAAATTACACATAATGGGAAGAGACGTCACTTTTCTGTGGGGGTGTTTTTTGTTCATTTGGAGGACTGTAAATGTAAAGAGAAATCTTGGATGGATTATTCTTATTGTTTCTCTATGATTGAAGAGAACGCCAGCTGCAGCTTTAGCTTTTAGTGAGGGGCATGCTTGTACTCTTGCCATGCTGTCTCTCCAAGCAATCTTAAACACCGGTCCAATTTACTATGTCTCCACTTGCGCTCCTCTAAATGCGTTTGTTGCAGGGAAGGGTGTTCTTTGCTTTAGGTACGGGTGTGGTCATTATACCATGGTGCTAGCCTTTTTTCCCATAATACGTTTGAACCCTAGCAGGGGCAGTCGTTTTGTCCAGGGTTGAGCGAAAGCACACATTCTAATTGCTCATTTACACACTCAAGATGATTTATCTCCGTAGGTGTATTAAATTTTAAGTCTGGTAGGTAGGTTTTTAATAAACGCAGCTGGAGTAGCAGATGTGATAGTGCGCTTGGTGTGATAACGAGGCAAAGGATGTTATTTATTACAGATAGCTCTCAAATACTAAAAGATAGTGATCTGAAATCGAATCACTTTGCGGGAAAAACCATCAAGGTTATCTATATTGATACCAATGTTATGCATATTAGATCTAAAGTTATGATATTACAGCGGTGGGTTGGTCCCACACATTCTGAGTGATACCCATGGATTCTAAGATGGACTCGAAAGCAATTTTAAGTAAGGAATCCTGCTCATTGTCAAAGTGAATATTGAAATCACCTACAATTAAAGCCTTATCTGTTGGACAGTAAGTAAGCAGGAAAGAAAGTTATGCAAATTCCTGAAGAAAGGAAAAGTTAGCAAATCCTGAAGAGAAATTCTGTGCATAGGGACCAGGCGGGGCGCGTTTGGTGTTAAGGGTTAGGGTTGTAAGGTAATAGGGACCAGGCGGCCGGCATGTAAATAGTGATAAGCTGAAAAGAGTGTGGTTTTGACTTCCATAACGATGGATCAGTCGCACATTAAGAATCAGTATTTCAAAAGAATTAGCCTTGTAATGGGATTTAGCTGTTGTAACACCTAACTCTTTGTCAAAAAATGGTGGGCTATGCCTCCCCCCCCCGACCATTAGGACGGAGAGCGACTAGCATGACTGTATCCAGGAGGTGAGGCTTCAATTTAAGGCTAAATATTCATCAGGGGTTCTTAATCCAAAGTTTCAGTGCAGTGAGGGGGACTGAGACACAGAGCGTGTAAGCGTTTATCAGCTGATTATTTCATTGACAATTACTATACTGCTTTGTTTGTAAGTGATCTAATGTTAAGTAGTCCTAGCTTTAGTCTAATGTTGTTATTTCTTTTGCAGCTATCTGTGTTTATACTAATGAGGTTATTAAAACAGACTTTTTGAGAGCGTTTACGTTTAGCGCAGATGCGGGTAACAGACACAGTTTCAACTGACATGCATGTTAAGTTAATTGGTGTCTGTAAAGTGTCCCTAATATGAGTGTGTGTATGGGTGTGTAAGTGTGTGCACCCTGTGGCTAGATTAAGCGGTTACGAAAGTCAATGAATGAATGAATATCCACAAAACATTTTTCCAATCTTTTCCAATATGTATTTCTTGTAATTATTATTTTTATGTAAATGTATTTCATTTGTGTTTGTTTGGTGAGCTGTATTCAGTTCCCTCTCTTGCCATGCGCAATGTGACGAAACAGATAACGATAATAGATAACACCCACTCACAGATATGTAATATAGGATTGTTTTCCTCAAGAATAAACAAATGACCAGGTATTATTTTTATGTCTCATTTATTTAATTAGATTCCCTAAAGAGTTCACAAACTTTTAAGCACCACTGTAGGATGCTCTTCATTGTAGTTCACAGATGTGGTATATGCAGCCTCAGAACTCTTGCACTGTTTTCTGCATTACAGTGAGTCACTGCCTCAGTGACACTTCCACACGTGGCATTGCCATGGTACCCAAATTGGCACTGGATGTGAACTGCTGTGAAGTGCTGCGAGTTATGCAGCTAAGCGACAACTTCATCATCCCTATCAGCTATCAAGTGCCTCGCAAGGTGAGAGCCAGATGCATTCCAGCATACAAGTGCCAAAAAAGACTCTTTATTTGCAGTATTGTTATATGCGCAAAACATGCATATAACAATACTAAGAACAAACAAAGAAATGCTATTTAAATAATTACCTAGATCAGTGTATCTCAATCCTGGTCCTAGAGCCCTCTTGCTCTGCACATTTTTGTGATTTTCCTGTTTACACACATGCACTTTAACTCAATAATGGGCTTGTTAATGAGCTGAGTAGTTGGGTCAGGTGTGTTTGGAGCAGGGAAATCACTAAAATGTGTAGAATGGTGGGGCTTCAGGACCAGGGTTGAGAAACACTGGCCTAGATCAACCAGCTTGATAACAGTAGTGCACACCGCCAGATTTTGTGCTGGATGAGGGAAAAATTAGCATTAAAAAGCCTTTATACTAAAAATACTGTATATGAGGCATAAATGCATCCTGTGTAGGACACCAGGGAAGAAGGCATAGCACACTTACTAGACCATTCACATTTACTAATTCCTAGTGGGACTTTAGAGTAGACAATCCGTCTACTGGCTTTCTTTTGAAGAAAAACAGAGTACCTGGAAGAAAAACAGGACATGAGAAGAGCATGTCAGCTAATACACAGATAGTAACTGCATCATCATGCTGCTTGACAAAATAACAGAAAATCATATTATAAAATATAAAGGAATATCTTTTGGAATGCTATCACACAAGTCCTGCATTGTGTGTAGTGCTGTAAATATACTTCATACGAGATTGTTAAATAACAATTTAAATCTGATGATTGCAGATGCATCTGAAACATATATTGAGAACATTATATTATTAATTATTATTTTTATTTGTTTTGTAAGGGACTGCTTTATTGCAGGGTTCACATCACATAAAACAACCTAGGTTTTAATGGTCCTTTCACCAGATTATGCATTTTCGTGTGTTGACAGCTGACAGCGCTTTCATAATCATGTGTGTGTGTGCGTGCGTGCGTGCGTGTGCGTGCGTGCGTGTGGGGGGATGGGAGTTAACAGGCAGGACAGGAGTTCCATGCTGATTTGTATCCTGATACAGTGGGCCACACAGCAGCCATGACCGCAGATGAATGGTGGCAGAATGGAAACAAGCAAGTATGGCCTGTTTTCAGCACTTAAAAACTCAAACATCAATTAAAAGTTCATATATTTAATTTTATGAGATTTAAACAAGTGATCACTATGGTTTAATCAGTCCCAAAGTCATTTTAATTGTATTCACTAGATGTTCCCTGATTTACTGTAGGTGGAAAGAATTAGCCTTCACCCAGACAGAAGGCCAAAGGGGAAAGCTCAGTCAACCAATCAGGTCTCAGCAAAGGAGCTTCCTTGTAGGAAAAGTAAAGAGGTTTGTGAAAATCATACATGAAAGATAGATCGCAGGATTACTGCTAAACAGTAATAATGATTTGAAATAATTATGTAGTGGTTTTTGATAGTTTGTGAAACTTTTACTTTTATCTAAAACATCATAAGACTTCAAGTCATAAAAGTAGATAAAGATAACCTAATTAAACAAATTAGACAAAATATTATAATTGGTCATTTATTTATTGAGGAAAATGATCCAATATTACTTATGTGTTCACAAAATTTGTGGATATGTATCATGGCATGAACAAATCAGGTTTTTTGAATTTTTGAGGCTCATCAGGCTGAAAAAGGTTACAAAACGATCTCTAAAAAATTTCTACTCCACAGTCAGATATATTGTGTACTTATGTAGGAAATTCAATAATATTGTTACTCTCTCTAGTCTCGTTGTTCTCTGGTTGAACACAATTCAATCCAAGAGGAAGGCATGTAGTAATTCACAAAGTCACAAAAACACCCTGGGTAATTTCTAAGCAACTAATGGCCTCTCTCATATTGTTTATGAGTCTACCATCAGGAAAACACTGAACAACATTATTCAGGGATGCAAGTATAAAGCCACTGCCTATCTGCAGTTTGATCATGTGGAAAAGCCAAAAGGATAGTGGAAAATGTTTTGTTAATGCATGAGAAGAAATGTAAGCATTTGATTTAAATGAGAAATGTTATGCCTGGAGAATAGAAAATACTTCACCTCTTACCTGTGAAACAAATATCATGACTTGAGCTCATTTGTGCTGTGTCAGGGCTAGGATAGTGTGCCACCATTGATGAAACATTGAATTCTGAATTATAGCATCAAAATCTAAAAAGAAAAAGATGTCTGTTCATAAACTGAATCTCAAGAGAACATGAAGTAGGCAGCAAGACCCTAAACAGACAAGTCCTTACACCAAAGAATGTTTTTTGAATGGTTAAGACAAAGTCCTGACCTTCATCCAACAGAAATGTTGTGGAAGCAGTTTGGTCCCCTGAGAATCCCCTGAGAATACAGGGCACAGGGCACAGGCTGGCTACAGGTCCACCACCAACTATTATATGAGCTGTTTTTCAATTATTACTGATAGGTACCACATTGCATAGCTTCTCATTTACATAAAGGTAAACTCTCCTCACATTATTTGTGTCACTAGTCCTGTAGCAGCAATTCGACTGACATTTGGCAGTTTTGTTTATTGATTCGTTGCATTGTCGTTATCACCATTTCTCTGTTTTTGTCAGACTCCCTGCTCCAGACTCACTGCTTCCAGCAGTGCTCTGAGCACCCCCAGCAGTAGTGTGGCTCCATCCCGCTCCCCTTCCTCCACAAGTGGCCTGTCCTCTGGTTTTTTGCCCAGCCCCAGTCAGAGCTCCCGTGCTATCCAGAGCATGTTGGGTAACAACATTAGTGCAACTCTACCACTTAAGTTCTATTGTTTTCATTTAGTTATGTTAGGTTGTCTTTACCTCTGTCTTGCAGGTCCGAGCTCTAAGTTCCGTCACATTCAGGGCAGCGTTCTTCATCGTGACACCCATATCACCAACCTGCGTGGCATGAATCTGACTACACCTGGTGAGTGTGATGGGTTCTGTGCCAATGGAGAGCGTGTGGCAGTACCACTGGCCATCGCGGGAGGGCAAATTGCTGTGCTTGAGGTATTGTGCTGCATTTACCCTTCCCTTTTTCACAAATTCTGAGGCATCAGAATGATTTGCAATGTAATGTACTCTTGAACTCAGTAACATTGTTTTATGCTGTTAAATCATGTTGGATTTGACTGATTCTGGTTTTATGTATTTGCATTTGGGTCAGATTTGCTAACACAATACAAGATTTTACATTTCCACTCGGTACTTGTGAAACCATTACATATCAGCTAAAAGTATTGGAGCTCAGTTTGTGATATCTTAAATTAGGCTCAGTGGCTTAAAGCAGAATCACAAAACTTAAGGACAGCACGTCTTTGTAGCATATCTGTAGAAGTCTAGTGTCCGCATTATTGCTAGACATGTTGAGTTTAAATGTGAGCTGTATCCAAACCACTTGTAATTCACTCGTGTTTCTGCAGTTAAGTCAGCTGCTGTGCAAAGTAGCATGTATGTACTTTTGGGTTCTAACCATGACCACCTGGATTGGGCTTTAAAAAAGAAGCAGTCGCACTGACATAACAATAGAAGTGCTGTAGTTACTACAGATGTAATAGGCATGTGACTAAGACTCAGAGACTTAATGAGTACAGTAGCTTATTGCCTACATTTGTTAAATATGGACAAAAGGTTTGCATTTAATCAGTTAGTACAATTGAGATGTTGCAAGTAACTGAAATTATGTAAGGGTTAATACAGACATTTTTAGTGACTTACTTCTGACATAAAACACTGACATTAATGCTCCACACGCCACACACTTGATGAAGATGCAAAAAATGTTGGATCATGTTACCTTGAGTGATTTTTGCTTGTTGTCAAGTCAAGTCAGATCTATTTATATAGCGCTTTTTACAATGGAGCATTGCCTCAAAGCAACTTTACAAGTTTAGCTTATCTAATAATATCTACATCCAATCCCAAATTGAGCAAGCCTGTTGTCACTTGCAAGTACCCGAGTAGCTCTTGCCTGTTGGGGCTAGGAATGCAGGAAGACCATAACTTGTATACATGCACTCACAGATCACTTTATTTAGGTACACCTCCTTGTTTCTACACTCACTGTCCATTTTATCAGTTCCACTTACCATATAACTGTACTTTGTAGTCCTATAAACACAGACTTTAATCCATCTGGTTATCTCTACTTTGTTAGTCAGTTAGTTAGCATTGCTGCTTGAGTTTTTAAACACTGTGTTAACTCACTGTACACTCTATTAGACACATATACCAATAGAGGTGTTTCTAGACTGCTTGACGTAGTGGGGCACACAGAATTTAGAGGGGCACAGCTGTACCCCTCTGCTCGCCAATCAGTTGTAGGGGCACACGTGCATTAAAAATAAGCCTGTTAAACAATAAATAGATTCAGTGATGTAACACTAAAGTGGGTGTTACTCTGCCATATATGAGAAATAAAGAACAAATTAACACTATATAATTTTTTTTTTATTAATTGCATTAATATGTTAAGTTTATGCTAACGTAGTTGATGACTTAGCTAGTTTAATTCATGTCTTTGCCTTAGTGGTCTAATATGCACTTTTGGTAGGTGATACAGTTATAAGTGGCTAACCAATACATATGCTTAACTTGCCTGTAGTGTGGATGAATTTCGTTTAAATATTTGTGATTTTCCATTACTGACTGAAAGCATTAACCGCTCAAGCTTTTGGAAAGATGCTGGAGCATTATGGGAAATGTAGTATCTGTAGTGAATTTTCGTGGCCTGTAGTTCTGCTCAGCAATCCAGGTAAAAATTTAGTTTTTACAGCCATGATTTTACCTGGGCACTTGCTGCATACAGGATGCACCTGTAGCACTGCTGTGTGTGATCCACTCATAAGGAGAAATACACACACTAACACACCTCCAGCACATCTCTGTCACTGCAGTGCTGAGAATGATCCACCACCCAAATAGTACCTGATCTGTGGGGGTCCTGACCATTAGAGAACAGAGTAAAGGGAGCTAACAATGTATGTAGAGAAACTGATGGACTAAAGTCAAGTCAAGTCAGATTTATTTATATAGCGCTTTTTACAATGGAGCATTGTCTCAAAGCAACTTTACAAGTTTAGATTATCTCCTAATAACTACGTCAAATCCCAAATTGAGCAAGCCTAGGGCGACAGTGGCAAGGAAAAACTCCCTAGTTCTAGAAAGAAACCTTGGGAGGACCAAGACTCAAAAAGGGACCCAACCTCCTTGGGTGGCGTAGATGATAAATCTAAGAGCGAACTAAAGTCATGGAGTCAAAGTTCGAATAGAATGTGAAGTATGCACATCGACATTAAGTGGCCAGGGTATGATGATAAATCTAAGAGCGAAACTAAAGTCATGGAGTCATGGTCAAATAAAATGTGAATTATGCACCCGGCCGCCCCCCCACCAAAGTGGAGCTCCATCAGATGAACATCATGTGTGGGGCCGACTGCCGGAACACCGCTTGGAGAGAAAACAAAAATTTAATTAGTTATTGATTAAGAGCACAGTGTTTCTTAACTCACTGAATGCCATGTCAATCACTGATGCCAAGGTAGCATGAGACCCCTGCAGCATTAGCTATAGCAGCATAGCTAGAAAGTAGAAGAGGAGAACTGGTAGGAAACACGCCAAGATGGATCACATGAGACATTGGCAACCCCATGGGAGGCAGAAGACAGCAACCCAACGTCTCTGATCACCATAAGACTCTTTGACTGTGAACCCCCAGCTCTGCCCTTATTCTAAGGCAAGGATGCACGAGTCAAGATAACGAGGACCGAAGCCCAGTTCAGCCAGAACGCCCACTCGACACTCCCGGCTAGTGGACAAGGCAGGCAGGCCAGACATGACTCCAGACTCCGGCCCCAGTGACCCAAGCCATGCATCCTGGTCTAAATCTAGTCAAAAACCTTCGCAAATAGGTATGTCTTTAGCCTAGACTTAAAACTTTGGAGAGAGTCTGAATCTCGAACAAAAGTGGGAAGTTTATTCCATAGTTGGGGGGCCATGTATGAGAAAGCCTTTCCCCCGGCTGTGACTTTTTTAATTCTAGGAACTAAAAGAAGTCCTGTATCCTGCGAACGAAGTAGACGATTTGGATTGTAAAACTCTAAGAGGTCACTCAGATAATGTGGGGCCAGACCATGTAGAGCTTTATAAGTTATAAGAAGTATTTTGTAATCAATGCGGAATTTGACTGGTAACCAGTGCAGTGATGATAGAACAGGAGTGATATGATCAAATTTTCTAGTTCGAGTTCGCACTCGGGGTGCTGCATTCTGAACTAACTGAAGCTTATTCATAGATTTACTAGAGCATCCAGTAAGTAAGGCTTTACAATAATCCAACCTTGAGGTTATAAACGCATGAAAAAGTTTTTCATTAAAAGAGAGGATATTTCTAAGTTTAGCGATATTACGTAATTAAAAGAAAGCAATTCGAGTGATGCTGCTAATGTGTGCATCAAAGGTGAGATCTGAATCAAATGTGACTCCTAAGTTTTTTACAGACGGACTGGGCAATAGTGGACAGCCATCTAGATTTAGGATAGATGTAACCAACCTGTCTCTCACAGCCTTGGGTCCCACTAATAGAACCTCAGAGTTTCCTTTACACAGTCCTCAATTTTGTTGATTGTAATGCTATCATTAGGTTTGGCTGATATGTACAGTTGTGTATCATCTGCATAGCAGTGGAAACTAATGCCATGTTTACGAATAACTGAGCCTAGTGGCAGCATGTACAGAGAGAATAAAAGCGGGCCAAGCCCTGACCTCTGAGGCACACCATACTTCACTTTTGAGAGCTTAGATCTTAGATTATTTATATGAACAAACTGGTACCGGTCAATTAAGTAGGATTTAAACCAAGAAAGTGCTGATCCCATAATAACTACAGTATTTTCTAGTCTGTTTAGTAAAACATCATGATCTATAGTGTCAAATGCTGCACTTAAATGTAACAGAACAAGAAAAGAAACACATCCCTTATCTGAGGACATTAACAAGTCATTTAGTACCCTAATTAATGCTGTTTCAGTACTATGATGGGGCCTGAAGCCAGACTGAAATGTTTTATAAATATCATTCCTTTGGAGGTATTGCAGAGCTGCCGATAGACAGCTTTTTCTAAGATTTTGGACAGAAACGGTAGATTTGAAATTGGTCTATAATTAGATATCACACAAGGGTCAAGATTGGCTTTTTTAATCAGTGGTTTGATAACGGCAGACTTAAAGGATTTGGGCACATAACCAAAGGTAAGAGATGAATTTAAAATAACTAACAGTGGCTTTATAATACTAGATATTACTTCTTTGAGAAAACGTGCAGGAATTGGATCTAATAAATACGTTGATGACTTAGATGAGCTGATAAGTGCGGATAGTTCAGAATTAGTAATTGGGGTAAAAGATTCTAATCTTGATTTACAGCTAATTAAACAGATGTCTTCACTAGTGCTGCATCTGGAAAGTGGCTGAATAGTTTGGTGAAGTGATGAGCATCGAGCTTAATGCCTTATGTTTTCTATCTTATCATTAAAGAAAGTCATGAAATCATCACTGTTAAAATTACACAGAATGAGAGAATCGCTTTCTGTAGGGTTTTTTGTTAATTTGGAGACTGTATAAAAGACAAATCTTGGATTATTCTTATTTTTCTCTATGATTGAGGAGAAGTATGCAGCTTTAGCTTTAGTAAGGGCATGGTTATACTCTGCCATGCTGTCCCTCCAAGCAATCTTAAACACCTCCAATTTACTATGTCTCCACTTGCGCTCTAGATGCCGTGTTCTTTGCTTTAAGGTACGGGTGTGGTCATTAGACCATGGTGCTAGCCTTTTTTTACCTAATGCGTTTGACCCTAGCAGGAGCAATCGTTTCCAGGGTGAGCGAAGCACACATTCGAATTGGTCATTTACACACTCAAGAGGATTGATCTCCGTAGGTGTATTAAATTTCAAGTCTTTTTAGGTTTTTAATAAACGCAGCTGGAGTAGCAGATGTGATAGTGTGCTTGGTGTGATAACGAGGCAGAAGGATTTTATTTATTAGAGATAGCTCAAATACTAAAAGATAGTGATCTGAAATCAAATCACTTTGCGGGAAAACATCAAGGTTATCTATATTAATACCAAATGTTAATATTAGATCTAAAGTATGATTACAGCGGTGGGTTGGTCCCATCACATTCTGAGTGATACCCATGGATTCTAAGATGGACTTAAAATCAGTTTTAAGTGGATCTTGCTCATTGCCAAAGTGAATATTGAAATCACCTACAGTTAAAGCCTTACCTGTTGAACGTACTA
This sequence comes from Ancistrus triradiatus, assembly GCA_025084515.1. NCBI lineage: Eukaryota > Metazoa > Chordata > Actinopteri > Siluriformes > Loricariidae > Ancistrus > Ancistrus triradiatus. The sequence continues at coordinate 199,911 of JAJAGP010000808.1, read as the reverse complement.
AGTAGGAAAGAAAGTTAGCAAATTCCTGAAGAAATTCTGAATAGGGACCTGGAGGACGGTAAACAGTGATAAGCTGGAAAGAGTGTGGTTTTGACTTCCATAACGATGGATCAGTCACATTAAGGATCAGTATTTCAAACGAATTAGCCTTGTAATGGGATTTAGTTGTAATACCTAGCCCTTTGTCAAAAATTGTAGCCATGTCTCCCCTCTGACCATTAGGACGAGGGCGATGAACATGACTGTATCCTGGAGGTGATGCTTCATTTAAGGCTAAGTATTCATCAGGTCTAATCCAAGTTTCAGTGAGACAGAGAGCGTGTAAGCGTTTATCAGTGATTATTTCATTTACAATCACTGCTTTGTTTGTAAGTGATCTAATGTTAAGTAATCCTAGCTTTAGTCTAAGGTTGTTATTTCTCTGGAAGCTATCTGTGTTTATACTAATGAGGTTATTAAAACAGACTTTTTGAGAGCATTAATGTTAGGACAGATGCGGGTAACAGACAGTTAGTTACAGACACAGTTTCAATAATGTGGGTTCTGGGTGACGGTGCATGGCTACCAGCCAGACCAGTTGGTTAGCCGGCCTGATCTGCTGCCTGACTTGCTGCTCTGGATAGTCAGCTCTGCTCTGGATAGTCAGCCCCCCCCCCTGTAATTATTAAGTCCGTAATTATAGAAGTACTTCTATATGTTAAGTGGAACTCATAAAATGGACAGTAAGTGTAGAAACAAGGAGGTGTACCTAATAAAGTGATCGATGAGTGTATGTATGTATCTATAGATATATTTAGTGTATGTATAATGTAGCTTCCTTTAGTGGTTTGACATTCAGAGGTACCTTAACAGTCAGTAATATAGCATGTCAATGCACGCATCACATAGGTACGGTAGGTACAATACCAAAATGTATGGTACCTTAACAGGTATTTTGGTTCTTCTAAGGAGGCTGGATAGGGAGATAAATAATTGTATCAGAAAGCATCAGGTTAGGTATCTAAAATCATATGTTAGTTATTTTTAAATATCTCTGAAATTGTAGTTGTCTCAACCTGGGAAACTGCCAGATACTGCACTACCCACCATCCAGAACACGGTCAGTGTGGCTGACTTCTGCTGGGACCCTTTTGACCCTCGCAAACTGGTAGTTGGTAAGTGGGTCTTAACTATACAACATGTACTAACTGGAATTCTGTTATTTTTAAGTGACCATAATATCACTGTTTATTTATGGTAAACTACAACCACAACCTGTACATGTGTTTTACCTACTATTTCATGATCAGCTTAATTAACCAACCAGTGAACTTTTATTTAATTAAATTATTATATATAATTTAATCATTTTGTCTGATTCATGCATCCGTTTCTGTATAGCTGGTGATGATGCAAAGATCCGTATGTGGAAGCTTCCAGAAGGTGGATTGGTGGAGACACTGGCTATCCCAGAGTGTGTTCTTCAAGGTAAGAAAAGATACCTTTCTCTAGAATGGTGAATTTTTTTTCTTCCACTGGAGTGCCATTGATCTCTACCAAATCACAGGACACACTGAGAAGATCTACTCTATCAAGTTCCACCCTCATGCGTCAGGTCTGCTGGCATCCTCATCATATGACATGACAGTGCGACTGTGGAACCTGGAAACTGGAAAGGAAGCCATAAAACTGAGTGGACACCAAGATCAGGTGAGAAGTTTTATCTAGCTCTGATACTGGTAACACTATGACTAGATCATTGTCAAAGTAGCACCAAAATAAAATACACAAAGGTTTTTTTATTTATTTATTGAAGGTCATTCACAGTCCAATGTAAAGTAGAATTTAATAACTTTAGTACCTCCTTTAGAAACTAAAACCATATGTTCTCTCTAGCTTTAATATCAAACCACAGTGTCTCAACTGGGCATTGCCTTTCTTCATTTAAAACTTGTAAAGAGCTTCAGTTGGTGGACAACTACCATGATATTCATCAATAAAAAATTTTGACAAGGTTTTAAATATATTGCTAAATTAGTGTTTTCCAACTGCTCAGGCCTAGACGTAGCAGAACAGCCCCAACCCAGAAAATCTCTGGGATAAGGTTTGCACTGTTCTTTTCCTTCAAACATAGCATTGAGCATTTCTGCTAAATATAAATTAACATTGTCCCAATTTAATTAGAATGTGGAGAAGTCCTTGGCTCAGAGATAATTATCATACTCTTTGAATATGTACAGTAAATGCATTGAAATGGTATTAGGGTCCGGCCGCCACATTTCGGGACGGATAGCCAGCAGGGGCGCACCACCCATCCCGAGACCGGCATCCTGGTTCCGCCTCGCACGTTGCAGGGCGCGGTGTAATGTTATTGGCAACACCTGAATTCCTGCCTATATGAATCGGTCCTAAGCGGCCCTCGCACCCTCACAGACCCACACGTTCTCCGCGACTCTATTACTACAATCACACGCTGTGTTTGGGCACTGCAACGACCCGCTTTTCCACTTCCCTCCGAGTTATCGCTACTAACCTCTCATCACCCGGTTGGACCGCGGTTCTCCCCAGGGCCAGAAGGTAACTCGCTCTTGGAAAAGAGCAGGTGGAGTAAAGCTGCAAGGCTTGAGGTACGGTAGGGCACTATTCAGTTAGCGTAGGTTTAGCTCCGCGGTCCTCCGTGCTTCTGCTAGCCATAGCTCATCCCTGCTCCAGGCACCGTTTCCCGGGTTTTCTTCGGCGACGGTGCAACTCTCTCACATTTCCACTACTCCTCGTTCGCTATCCCCGTCGCGAGGGGAATTCTCTGCTCTCCGGAGCATCAAGTACCGTTCTCCTGCGTCGTCTTTCGTTCCCAGCACGACGCGGCTGTTTGGTAACGGTTCGATGGGGAGTCTGAGCGTTGCAGGGGATTTCTGCTGCAATGCTCGCTGGTTTTTGAGCAGCAGGTATCGAAGTTCCCCACTGATCGCTCCCACGTGGCGTACATGATCTCGCTCCTGACTGGCAGAGCCTTGGCTTGGGCCACGGCCCTGTGAGAGGCCAAGGCTTCCGCTTGTACTACTGAGGAGCTTTTTGCTGAAGCGCTTAAGCGCACATTCTACCAACCTGGAGGGGGGCGTCGCCCTGCGCCTCGTCTTCTCGATCTCTCCTAGGGCAACAGGTCTGCCTCTGATTATGTGATCGAGTTCTGTACCGTAGCCGCGGAGAGCCGTAGGGGAGAGGAGGCCCTTATGGCTGTCTTTGAGAAGGGACTTGGCGAGCCACTCAAGGATGACCTTTCCACCCGTGACCCTCCCACTTCCCTGGCTGATTTTTATGACTTGGCCATTCTTCTTGACACTCGCAGGCGGCAGAGAGCCAGGGAGAGGGCATCCGATCACCACTCAGGTCCCGCTCGGTGGTCGAGTGGTAGAACCCCCAGATCTGCCTCACCTGATCGCGACCTCCCTGCCCCCATGGAGCTCGGGGGGGTCAAGACCACGTCTGGTGACAATCGACCCCCCAGATTCTTACGGAAATCGGGAAACGCGGGCGCCGGGTCCAGCGTGGGGGGTCGAACCTAGGCGTTACCGTCCCTTCCCCCGCGGGGTTGTCCCTTCCCGCCCTCGTCAGTCAAGAAGGGGGCCCCAGGACCCGCCTTCGAGCTTGCATTGACTCAGGGGCGGAAGAAAGTTTCATTGATACAGCCCTAGTCCGTCGACTGGGCCTGCGCCTTGAACCCCTTACTCGCCCCTTACCGTTTAGGCGGTGGATGGTCGGGCTCTTGGTTGTGGCCCTGTTTCTCACCGTACGTGACCAATGGACTTACAGTTGGGCCCGCATAACGAGAAATTGTCTCTTTTTGTCACGCAAGCCCCCCCACTTGGGGATCGTGCTGGGGATACCCTGGCTGCGGGCGCATAACCCTCGGATCGACTGGCAGACACAGTCGGTCTTCGCCTGGGCCCCCCGCTGTCGGGCATCCGGTCTCGTTCCTCAATCAGCCCTCCCTTCCTCCCGTAGCGGCAGTTCCCCGGAAATCTCCCGGGTGCCCGAACCTTACCGGGACCTGGGGGTCTTCTGCAGGCGGTAAGCCCAGACGCTTCCTCCCCACCGGCCGTATGACTGCGCAATCAACTTGCAGCCGGGCACGCTTCCCCCCAGGGGCAGGCTGTTTTCCTTAAGCCCTCCTGAGCACAGGACTATGGAGGACTCTATCAAGGAGGCCCTTGATCTGGGCTTTATCAGGCCCTCCTCCTCCCCGACGTGTGCGGGCTTCTTCTTCGTGGGGAAAAAGGACGGGTCCCTGCGCCCTTGCATCGATTACCGGGGCCGCAACGCCATTACTGTCAAGGATGAGTACCCCCTGCGTTGGATGTCCTCGACATTTGAAGCATTGCAGAAGGCCAGCATTTTTACCAAGCTGGATCTTCGCAATGCCTACAACCTCATCCGCATTAGGCAGGGCGACGAATGGAAGACGCCGTTTTTGACACCCACGGGGCACCTAGTACCTAGTTATGCCGTTTGGGCTCATGAATGCCCCGGCCGTCTTCCAACGTCTCATCAATGACATCCTGTGTGAGGCCCTGGATCGTTATGCAGTGGTTTACCTCAACTCATTTTTAGTCGCTCCCTCGAGGACCACATTGGCCATGAGGCCATTGGTCCGGAGGGTCCTTCAGCTTTTGCTGGAAAACCGCCTCTTCGTTAAGCCGGAAAAGTTGGTTTTCCATGCGCCCTCGGTCGCATTTTTGGGATTCATTGTCTCCCAGGGCACCATGCAGATGGATCCGGCCAAGCTCCGAGCCGTTGCCAACTGGCCTCAGCCCACCTCCCTCCGCCTTCTACAGATGTTCCTGGGCTTCGCCAACTTTTTCGGGCGGTTTGTTAGGGACTTTAGTACCGTGGCCGCGCCCCTTACAGCGCTGACCCGCAAGGTCCCGAGGCCCTTCCGTTGGTCCAAGGAGGCACAGCTCGCCTTCCTGGAGATGAAGAGGCGGCTGACCTCTCCACGGTCCTCGTTTTTTGTCCTCGTTACCTTTTGTCGTCGAGGTGGATGCATCGGACGTGGGCGTAGAGGCGCTTCTGTCACAGCGCACCGGCCGAGCCTTAAGCTCCACCCGTGTGCCTACTTCTCCCGTCGGTTGTCCCCGGCTGAGCGTAATTACCCCATCGGGGACTGGGAGTTGCTGGCCATCAAGTTGGCCTTAGATGAGTGGCGACACTGGCTGGAGGGCGCTAAGCACCCCTTTTTGGTCTGGACAGACCACAAGAACCTGGCCTATATTAGGCAGGCGAAACGACTGAACGCCCGTCAAGCACGGTGGTCCTGCTTTTTCGAGCGCTTCGATTTCACCTTGTCGTATCGGCCATGTTCTAAGAACGTCAAACCCAACGCACTGTCCAGACAGTGGGATCCGCCGGATTCAGACTCTGCACCCCAGCCTATCATCCCTGCCCCCCGTGTGGTCACTTCACTCATGTGGGCCATTGACAAGGTTGTCGCCACCGGCAATGGTCTGACCCTGAGCCTGACCCTGGCAATGGTCTCTTGTGCAGAACGTTCGTTCCAGCTTCTGCCCGGCCCCAGGTCTTGGAGTGGGGCCACTCCTCGCTTGCCACCCCAGGGGAACCCAAACCTACCAGTTCCTCTGCCGGTGCTTTTGGTGGTCGGGCATGCTCGCTGAGGTCAAACGTTTCATTGCAACCTGCGAGATTTGCGCCCAGACTAGGACTCCGCGGACCGGCCGGCCTTCTCCACCCTCTCCCACTCCCCACGCGTCCCTGGTCTCACGTATCTCTGGACTTTATTACCGGGCTGCGCCCATCGTCCTGGTAATCGTGGACAGGTTCTCCAAGGCCTGCAAGTTCCGGGCCCTGCCCAAGCTGCCCTCGGCCAGGGAGACGGCGGATCTTGTTCTGCAGCATGTTGCTCGTGTCCACGGGTTCCCCAGAGATGTGGTGTCGGACCGTGGGCCCCAGTTCGCTAGCCGGTTTTGGAAGGCCTTCTGTCAGCTCATTGGGGCCGGGGCTAGTCTGCCTTCAGGCTTTCACCCCAAGTCCAACGGCCAGGAGGAAAGGCTTAACCAGGAACTGGCCCGCATGCTCAGGTGCCTCACGAGGGACAGTCCGGCCACCTGGTCGGAACAGCTGCCATGGGCCGAAATGGCGCACAACAAACTGTGGCATTCGGCTCTGGGCATGTCCCCCTTTGAGGCCCAATTCGGCTTTCCGCCCCCCCTCTTCCCCAACCAGGAGACAGAGGTCGGGGTACAGTCGGCCAAACGGCTTGTTGACCGCTGTAAAAGGATCTCTTCCAGGGTCAGGGCCTCCCTCCAGCACAGTCGTGAGGCCATGCGGTGTCAAGCCGATCGTAGGCACATGCCTGCGGTCTCCTTCCGACCTGGCCAGAGGGTGTCTTTGTCCACTCAGGATCTTCCCCTCAAGGGGCCTTCCGAGAAACTATCGGCCAAATATGTGGGTCCATTCAAAATCAGCCGGCGCATCAACCCGGTTTCCTACCGGCTGGAGTTGCTCCCATCCCTCAGGGTGCACCCCACCTTTCATGTGTCGCGTTTCAAGCCCTTCCTTTGCAGGGGCACTGCCCCAGCCGATCCACCTCCCAGTCCACGCATGATTCGGCGTTCCCCGGCGTATACGGTTTGCCAGTTGCTGGATGAGCGTCGGGTTCAGGGCAGCACCCAATTCCTGGTCGATTGGGAGGGTTATGGGCCCGAGGAGTGGTCCTGGGTTCCGGCTCGTCGCATCCTGGATCTGGAACTCGTTCGGCAGTTCCGGAGGGATCGCGCCACTGGTCTTGGGACGTCGGGAGCCGCCCCTGGGGGGGGGGGGTCCTATTAGGGTCTGGCCGCCACATCTCGGGACGGATAGCCAGCAGGGGCGCACCACCTATCCCGAGACCAGCATCCCGGTTCCGCCTCGCACGCTGCGTCTGCGCAGGGCGCGGTCTAATGTTATTGGCAACACCTGCATTCCTGCCTATATGAATGTTTGGTAACCAACCATTCTCTGTGCTACGCTCGGTGGCGCATGCGCGTCCTTCTCCCCCGCTCGCTCAGGCGTCCCCCCTCCTCTGTCGGCTGATGGCCGCACACACGCTGAGCTCTGCGTCAGACAGAATACTCTGCTTTCAGCGCGGTAGCCTTTTTCTTTTCTCCAGCCTCACAGGGTTTCTTCCCTCGTGCATTTGGTTCCTTTATTTCTTTTGCGCTCCCACCCCGTTCTATACGCATACTTTATTCTGAGTCCACTGTGGGCGGTGCTTGTTTTTGACGTTCCTACCCGTTTGCCCTCTAGCGTCAGTTGTCTGGCTGGGTGGCAAACACGTTAAATTCCCGTCCCGGACGCAAGAGGTCCAGTGATCGAATCCCCGCATCAGCAGGGTGGCCGGTTCTAACATGTCGTGTTCCCAAGCCTGCACCTAAGTTATATTATTTTTGGCTTCCTTAGGGAGTTCCTTGCGTCTGGGTCCTATTATTCGTTTCTTTCAGGGTCCGATCCCGAACCCTGACAAATGGTACAGACAATGAAAACAGTTTTTACTTTGGGCAAATTGTGCCTGTCCACTTACATGAAAATCAAACAGTATATTATGAGTAATTCATGCAGAAGTTTAGCTAGTTCCAAAGGGTAGTTTTTAACTGCTTATGTAACTTGTATCTCACAGATATTTGGAATGGCTTGGAGTCAAAATGGGAAGTTGTTGGCTACTGTGTGTAAAGATGGGAAAGTGCGCATGTATGACCCAAGGAAATCTATTGAGCCCATTCAGGTAAGTGCTGTGCTAAATGTCTTACTACTTAAGCCCACATTAGATGGGTAAGCCTTCTCACACATTCCACTTCATCATTACTTATAGGAAGGCCCTGGGCCAGAAGGCCACAGAGGGGGCCGTGTAGTCTGGGTTTGTGATGACCAGTATCTGCTGGTGTCAGGGTTTGACAGGTAAGTGTACACAACAGGATAGTTATAGAAACATAATGTAATTCCTTCTATTTGTTATGTTGACCTTGCACATGTCCTTTCTCTGTGTGCCCTTCAGTCGCAGTGAGAGGCAGCTGTACTTGTTCTCTGCTAAGTCTTTGGCCTCTGGACCATTGGCTACTGCATCTGCTGATGTGTCACCCTCAACTCTCATCCCGTTCTATGATCCTGACACCAGTGTTATCTTTCTCACCGGAAAGGTACTTGAAATAATCAGGATATAAAAATTGTAATGTCTATCTGGGGAAAATGTAACTGTAGATTTTAGTAAATGTACTAAGAGCAGATAATGAGTTTGTAGGGTTTTTTTGGCTATTTTGTCTCTGCTTAGCCCATTAAAGATTCTCCTGAATCTTATAAATATTCCAGAATTTTCCAACCTAACTTTAATCCACAATAACTTTACTGTGTGTGTGCCTGCGTGTTTCCATGTGTGTTGTCAAAGATTTTTATTTCTGCATACTAAGAAAAGAATAGAAAGTTTCTGGTTCAGTTGGTGGGAACACTAACAAATGAATTTAGATTACAATTGGAATATAATAGAATAAAGATATTTATATATTATTTCTAACAATACAGATTGCTGGCAGTCTAGACTTTTGTATAGGTGCTATGTAGCAATGTTCATTGTTAAGTGCTATAAAAGTGGGTTGAATTGAGTCTTTGATGAGGATAATGAAGTTTCGACAGGGGTGTCTCTGGCAAGCACTGAAAATCAGGAAATGGGTTTATCTAGAAGAGTCTAAGAACTGCTGTTGACACAGACAATAAGAATATAAAGATGTTCCTTATTAATTAACTGTAGGTATAACTTATTAACTGTGGTCAGTTAGCGAAGACGGAGCAAGACCATGTAGTATCTTATACAGATACGTGAAGTCTACTGGACAGAAACCGCAGGCCCCTGAAAGGAGCTCTTTAGTATAACAGACAAAAGGCACAGTGTTCTGAACAGAAATTGTAGGCTACTGGACTAAGACCTCTTGACAGGATAAGCTTCTGTGATTGTGGTAGTGCAAATGCATGAAAAAGGAGTGACAAAATAGATTAGTATGTTTTTTTTCATATGCACAACTTTAAAATGAGTTATTTTATGTTATAACACCTTATATATTTCAAATCCAAATATGGTCTAGTTCACATCAGGATAATAAACATAACACTAACAGTACTGATCACTGACAGTTTTTAGATACCAACAAGTCATCATATTGTTCTGTTAAAATAACTGCATGCTTTTACTTTATAAGTCTTTTTATCGATGTTAGGGTGATACACGTGTGTATATCTATGAGATTGTGCCAGAAGCCCCCTACTTCATGGAGTGTAGCAGTTTCCAATCTTCTGAGCCACACAAGGTACCACAAAACGTCTGCATTGCCATGTCTATTTCTTAATGTTTGTGCTTAGATGATCATTATACTATTCATATGTGGAAACAGGGCTTGTTTTTCCTGCAAAAGACACTGTGTGACGTGCGAGATGTAGAAGTGGCCAGAGCAATTAGACTCAGCAAGACCACCATTGAACCTGTCGCCTTTAAAGTGCCACGTGTCAGAGTAAGTGACCTTAGCACCAAATTCTGGTTTATATCTAGTGGCAGTGCAGTGTGGTATTCAGGAAGGCTTTCAATTGTACAGGTTTTACTTTGTTTCACAAAATTACACAATATAGGAAGGAATCAGTATGCACGATTTATTTTGCAGTTTTTATTGTGCAGACTGCAACGTATTAAAACAGAACTTAAAAAGAGATATTCCTTTTTTGGCTAATATGCCTGTATTTTCATCGTGGTGAGACATACCTTGAATATACTGTTTTAATCATTGCTCTGAACCTGTCTGTCTGAACTGAATTGTTATTGCATTCATCACGTCTCTCCACCGCTTGCTTTTCCTGTCATATGCACTGCCTCGAGAAATTGCCTCTTCAAGAGATACCTGAGCCTTTGGATTCACGGTTTCACTGGCTCTACTGGTCAATGGCACTCAATTCGGCAACTATAATCATATACACTCTCTGTAGTCCAACACACGTTTTCTGCTGAGTTGATGGAGTAAGTTGCTGGAGTTACCAACAGTGGCTCAGCAAACTTTGCAATATAAAGTCTTTTGGTCTGCGTCAGATTTTTTTGTGAGGGGTCTAGCTGCAGACATGCACTCTCAGCCCCACATGCACTGCCAGACTATTCATGAAGTCAGTGCACTGTCAGACATTTATTGAAGAACAGAAAGGAATACGGCAGCTTTAAGTGAATGATTTGTAATATTTGTTTGTGAATAATTATATGGTTAGATAGTGATGTTTCAGCGCCTGTGTTTATCACTGTACACATTTGCGGTGTTTTTTTAATGTTAAGTTCACTAATTTTGATTGTATTATTAATAATAACGTTTTTATTGACGATGTCTAGATAGCCATTAGCTATGTGGCTAATGTAAGCGTTTCCGATGTCTTGTTGGATTGAGTGACAAATACTTCAATAAAACAGGCTTTTTCTCTGTTAAATTTCAGAGAAGTAGAGAGTAGTCAATTTTCTCAACAGTGAATACCTACACTTAGACACGCATCCTTTATACAGCCAAGAAAGATAGTGAATTACAGATAAATGGAAAGTTCTATGTTAATTCTGTACTAATAATAATAATAAGTTTAATTTACATAGCACCTTTCACAGTACCCAAACAGTACTACACTGTTTGCTTTTTCTTTTCTGTTTGCTTTTAAAGATGCATCAGTCAACTTTTAGTGCAGATACTAAATGTTCAGTGGGAACCACAGGGATGACAGGACAAACATTGATGCATAAATTCTTCTTCTTCTTCTTCTTTCGGCTTCTCCCTTTATCAGGGGTCGCCACAGCGAGTTAAACGTTTCCACCTCACCCTGTCCTCCACGTCCTCTACTGTCACCCCAACTCCCTGCATATCTTCATTTACCACTACCGCGACCGATCCGGTATGGTGAAATTATTCTGAACTCGCATACTTTATTTGGCAAATGTTTTACACCGGATGCCCTTCCTGACGCAACCCTCACCATTTATCCGGGCTTGGGACCGGCACTAGAAATACCCTGCCTGAGCAATCTAGTGGCTGGTTTAAACATTGATGCATAAATTAATAGTGCTAAAATGGGACTTAGTATATTTTATATTCATTACATTTAAAGTGACATATTGTATTTAAAGCCTTTTGTTGATTTACTTTTGACCCAAATCGCTAATAGCTCACAGAATCAGAAATCAGGTATCTCAAATTATTAGAATATTTCATGTGATCAGACAGAAAAGAATTTACAATACAGAAATGTCCAATTTCTTACAAGTACTGTAATTTGTACTCTCAGTATTTCGTTGGAGCTCGTTTACCATGAATTACTGCATCAGTGCAGCATGGCATGGAGCCTATCAGCCTGTGGCACTGCTGTAAGATGTTATTAAAGCTCAGGTTGCTTTGATAGTGGCCTTCCGCTCATTTGTATTGTTGGGTCAGTGTTTATCTTTCTCTTGCCAATACCCAAAAGACTGTCTTTGGGGTTCAGGTCTGGAGAACTGGATGACCGATCAAGCACAATAATATCATAGACAGCAAATAGTTCAGTAGTAGTTTTGGCTCAGTGGGCAGGTGCTAAGGATATCTCCTGGTAGATGACTGCATTGACTTGATAAAACCAACACCAGCGGATGACATGGCACTCCACACCATCACAGACTGAGGACACCTCACACTGGACCTCAGACATATTTTTATCTAATACTTTTCAATATATACACAAATGCAGAGAATAGTGTAGAGGCTGCATTAAGAATACAGTTTTTTATAGAGCTCAAGATTTTTTACACTGCAGTTTATTCATATTTGTGCAGAATTAAATCACATGTAACATACATTTTATACAAGGTTATATATGGAAATTAGACTGAATTGAATCTTAACTTTGTCCTGTATATATAATGAAACTCAATAATGATACAGGGATGTGGAAAATTAAAACTACGTTAAGGATACCCTCAGATTCAGATTTATTTGTCACATGCACAATTATACAAGGGACAACAAAATGTGTTGTAAAAGTGATATATAATGGAGGCAGATATGGCAATTTAATGGAAGTAAATATAGCAAATGTGGTTTCATGAGCACAACAAAGAAAATTACGAAGCATTAAAAAAATCAAGGTGGAAAAAAGCCTGTTTTTTTGACATATTTATCACTCAATCCAACAAGACATCTGAAATACTTACGTTAGCCAGCTAACTAGCAGATATCTAGACATCGTCAACAAAATGATATTATTAATAATACAAAAAAAATTAGTGAATCTACCCAGGAAAAAATGTACTGCGAAGTTTGACAGTAGAACCATGAAGTGGCCAAATTACCATCAAAAATTCATAGTAGAACTTTCATGGTCAAACTGTGAAAGTTCACATTAAAACTGTCAAGCAATTCAGTTTTTCTATGAAATTCACAATAAATTTTTTCCTGGGAACATTAAAAAAACAACACAAATGTGTACAGTGATAAACATAGGCACTGAAACATCGCTGTCATAATTATTTACTTAAAGCTGTGGTAGTCTTTTCTGTTCTTCAATAAATGTCAACAAATGCTTCGGATTTCCTCTTCCTGTCTGACAGTGCACTGAGGACATGAATAGTCTGGCAGTGCATGTGGGCTGAGAGTGCATGTCTGCAGCCAGACTCTATTGGGGAATTTTTAAAAACACACAAAACACTTCCAGACTGCAGACACAACTCCTTTCTTGGGCACAAAATCTTCTTTTAAAACATCAGTCTCACTTTCTTTATCCTCCATTTCTGTTTTCTGTTCTTTGTTTCGATAGAGCCTCTTTCATTTTTCACCAGATTTTACCAAAGTGTTACGCTAGCTGCCGAACTGTTCCTGGTATGCCAGTCCATGATGTCATTCTATACAGCGCTTTGTAGCGCTTATAGCAGCAAACAATATTAGATCATTTACATTTTAGATAATTTGAAGCGTTACAGCTGTCGTTTCAGCTGTGGTTGAATATGGCATGGCTTATATAGAAAATAAAAACAGTATACTGCATAAACGAGTATACCTCTCAGCGTTACTACAGATTTCTGTTTTTTGCTACACAGAAATGCCATCTAGTGACAATACGGTGTCATGTACATGAAGGTTTTCAGTCACCCAGGTCATTTTAAATGTCTGTTAGTCATAATGCAGTCAAGTGGTGCGGTTTAACCTGGGCCCAAGACTGTAAGAGGGTCTTTTGTAAGTGAGTAATTATCAGTGGAAACTGCACAATTAAGAACAGGATGCTAAATAAGATTATAGCAGCCAACATGACTCAGTGTCCAGTTCTTTTGTTCTTAGGCTAATTTAGCAATATTTTGGCTTTTTTACTGACATCAAACCAACACAGATAATTTAACTACTGTCTGTAATTAACTAAATGTACTTGATTTCTTTGTAACAGAACTTCTTGGCTTCTTTGGAAACTGATCACATTTTTGGCACGTGTGCTGCCCAGGATAGTTAACATTCCTGCAAGTCTCTAGTTTTCAGTCAGTCTGAATCACTGCAATCAGTGTTACTGCTTGTTACATGCCCATTGTTCTTAATAATTACAGGTTCTGTCCAAAGAGCTAACCCTATTCTGTGAAATGAAACTGAAAAATATTTAGTTTTCAGTTTCAGTGATTTAAAAGTTTGCTGCAAAACATTTCTAATTTCTCAAATATTTAAAGAACAAATAAGAGTCAAACCATATTGTTTTAAAGTTTTAAGGGCATTCACCGAGTACACTGTGGTGGTGAGAAACAAGAAAAATTGTTTGGTATTTAAGGGGGCGCATTGGGTGTGTTTGGTGGATAACTGCACCTGGATTCATGGATCAGTTGTGCTAGCCATGTTGTTACTTGGTCTAATTTAATCTAAACAAAACAACAAACATTATCCAACAGGTTCTTGTACAATCCCAAATCAGAAAAAGTTGGGATGGTATGGAAAATGCAAATAAAAATGAATGTAGTGTTTCTTACATTTCCTTTGACTTTTATTTCATTGCAGACATTATGAACCCAAGATATTTCAGTTTAATTTCCATTTGTTGAAACACCTGCAACACATTACAAAAAAAATAAATAAATTGGGACAGAGACAATTTAGAGCTAGTGAGTTGAAAAAAACTAAATAATGATGTGATTTCAAACAAGTAATGTCAACAGGTGATTATAATCATGATTTGGTACAAAAGCAGCGTCCATGAAACGCTGCGTCTTATAGGTGTAAAGATGGGCAGTGGATCTCCAGTTTATCAGCAAATGTGTGAGAAAATGATTGAAATGCAAGACGATGCAAAACAAACCAAATCAGAAAAATTAAACAGAAAAATGTAAAACCCTTCCAGTCTTTCTTTTAGGAACATTGTTTTTAAACATTTCAATAATTTTCATACACAAAGATTCATGGCAATTTGGTGGATGCTGCTTTTGTACCAAATCATGATTATAATCACCTGTTGACATCACCTGTTTGAATTATTATTATTATTATTTTTTTTTACCTCATTACTAGCCCTACATTTTTCTTGTCACAACTTTCTTTGGAATGTGCTGCTGGCCTGAAATACAGGAATGGATGTTTATTAACAAATGAAATGAAGTTGACCAAATATCATGGGTTCATACTGTCTGCAATGAAATACAAGTCAAAGGAAACATAAGGAACACTGCATATGTATTTTATTTGTATTTTCCATAACATCCCAGCTTTTCTGACTTGGGGCTGTAGATATGCTTTGTTCTTACAGTGATGCTTAAAAGGTTTGTGAACCCTTTAGAATTTTCTATATTTCTGCATAAATATGACCTAAAACATGATCAGATTTTCACAAAAGTCCTAAAACTAGATAAAGATAACCCACTTAAACAAAGGATACAAAAACATTATACTTAGTCATTTATTTATTGAGGAAAATGAGCCAGTATTACATATTAGTGAGTGGCAAAAGTATGTGAATCTTTGTTCTCTGTCTGACTGTGGACTGGTGGAGTCCAAAGTCTTTAGAGATGGTTTTGTAACCTTTTCCAGCCTGATGAGCATCACCAACTCTTTTTCTGAGGTCCTCAGAAATCTCCTTTGTTCGTGCCATGATGCATGTTTTGTGAAGAGCAGACTTTGATAGATCCCTGTTCTTTAAGTAAAACAGACATCTAAAATAGACATAAAACTCACACCTGATAGTCATCACATTGATTGAAAATACCTGACTCTAATTTCACCTTCAAATTAATTGTTAATCCTAGAGGTTCACATACTTTTGCTACTCAGTAATATTGGATCATTTTCAATGAATCAATAAATGAATGAGGCTCAATTTATTGAGACTCAATGTCACAATAAATAAATGACCAAGTAGAATATGTTTGTCTAATTTGTTTAACTGGGTTCTCTTTATCTACTTTTAGGACTTGTGTGAAAATCTGATGACAATTTAGGTCATATTTATGCACAAATACAGAAAATTCTAAAGGGTTCACAAACTTTCAAGCACCACTGTATGTTCGCTGTTTGTTTAGTTTTTTATATTAAATGCCACTTCACTTTGATTGGTGTGCAGAAAGAGTTCTTTCAGGATGATGTGTTCTCTGAGACAACGGTATGGTGGGAGTCAACTCTGAGTGCTACTGCCTGGCTCTCCGGTTCTGATGGACAACACCGCAAAATCAGCCTTAAACCTAAAGATATGACCCCTGGTACTACAGCACAGATGATTACACCAAATCTGTTAGCTTACACAGTAGGTGACAAATTATTTATAGAATGTTTGTGAACTGTTTGTCTGTTTGCAGTGAGTGAAGCTCCTAAGGAAGCTCCTGTGAGGAAGTACCTGCCTTCATCTGTGTACCTTGAGGAGAAGACAGATGAACAGAAAAAAGAGGAGGTCTTAATATGTACACCAGTTTGCTAGACATAGAGTCTGCTAGACTCTACTTTTTTACATGTTGTTGTGTGTTTATGCTTTTTAGCTTTTGAGTGCTATGGTTGCGAAGCTGGGGAACCGAGAAGACCCATTGCCACAGGAGTTATTTGAAGGGGTGGATGAAGACGAATGGGTAAGATTAAAATAAGTGTATGGACAGTCTTGATATTTGTTTTTCGGTGTTGTAAAAAAAGTATAAATTATACTGTACTGTAATTGTATCAAAATGCTTTTGGTAAAACAACTCAGACTGCGGGCAACAACAAAAATGTTCCTAAAAAGGGTACATAAGTAGGGTATAAAAAAGGGCATAGTGTCATTTTGAGAATGGGACAAAGGAATACAATTAAAGCATCCAATTTATTTAATGTGGTCCAGAGCTTTTACCCACTGAAAAAGAAAAAACAAATTAAACTCTGATGAGCATTTGTATGATGCAGAGAAGAAAACGTGTGAGCAAGTTTTGGTTTGGATCTACAGAATGCCTAGGGTCAGGGAGCAGTGTTTGTATGATGAATATTTGTATGATAATCATGGATAGTTCTACCTAAGATAGAAAATGTCTAGGCCCAACATGAGTAGCAGATGCAATTAAATATGCATCTGCGCAGTATGTCATTTATTGCAAACATTGCCCACCCCAGCAATACTCATACTTTGCATTAACCAGCAGTATGAGTGCAAGCAGGAAAGGATCTTTGATCTTGCTGATATATTTAGGTAATGACAGCATCCAGTGTGGGAGAATAGGCCACTAGAGGTCAGAGGCCACTAGTGAAAATGTTTCTATTATGCATTTTTTGTGAATGTAATACAGTGTTTTTCATTACAAATCATCTTGAATCAGTGAAACTACTTAATTTTCAGAATTTATTACTACAGTGGGGCAAAAAAGTATTTAGTCAGTCACTGATTGTGCAAGTTCTCCTACTTAGAAAGATGAGAGAGGTCTGTAATTTTCATCATAGGTACACCAACTATGAGAGACAAAATGAGAAAAAAAATCCAGGAAATCACATTGTAGATTTTTAAAAAAGAATTTAATTGTAAGTATTGGTGGAAAATAAGTATTTGGTCCACCCACCAACAAGCATATTTCTGGCCTCTCACAGACCTGTAACTTCTTATTTAAGAGATCTTCTGGTCCTCCAACTCGTTACCCTGTATTAATGGCACCTGTTTGACCTCGTTATCTGTATAAAAAGACACCTGTCCACAGCCTCAAACAGTCAGACTCCAAACTCACCCATGGCCAAGACCAAAGAGCTTGTCGAAGGAGGAAAAGGAAGAAAATTGTAGACTGCATCAGGCTGGGAAGAGTGAACCTACAATAGGCAAGCCATGTTTGGTGTGAATAAAAATCAACTGTCGGGAGCAATTGTAAGACATACAAGACCATTGATAATCTCCCTCGTTCTGGGGCTCCACGCAAAACCTCAATCCCGTGGGTTTTCAAATGATCATGAGAACAGTGAGCAAAAACTCCGAGAACTACACGGAGGGGACCTGATGAATGACCCTACATAGAGCAGGGACCCAAAGTAAAAAGGCTACCATCCAGTAACACACCTACGCAGAGAGGGACTCGGATCCTGCAGAGGCCAGGCGTGTCCCCCTGCTTAAGCCAGTAGTCAAGTCAAGTCAATTCAGATTTATTATATAGAGCGCTTTTTACAATGGAGCATTGTACATCAAAGCAACTTTTACAAGTTTAGATTATCTCCTAATAACTACGTCCAATCCCAAATTGAGCGAGCCCTAGGCGACAGTGGCAAGGAAAAACTCCCTAGTTCTAGGAAGAAAAAACCTTGGGAGGGACCCAAGACTCAAAAAGGGACCCCAACCTCCTTGGGCGGCGTAGGTAGATGATAAATCTAAGAGCGAACTAAAGTCATGGAGGGGGGAGTCCAAAGTTCGAATAGAATGTTGAAGTAATGCACATCGCATAAGTGGCCGGGGTATGAAATGATAAATCTAAGAGCGAACTAAAGTCATGGAGTCAAAGTTCGAATAGAATGTGAAATATGCACATCGACATTAAGTGGCCGGGTTAGATCGGTTATGATGATAAATCTAAGAGCGAAACTAAAGTCATGGAGTCAAAGTTCGAATAAAATGTGAAGTGTGCATCGACATTAAGTGGCCCGGGTATGATGGGGCTGGAGCTGATGACGGAAGCAGTTTGAGTGGAGCTCCAGCAGATGAACATCATGTGTGGGACTGGAACTGCAGAAAACAGAAAATGTAATTAGTTATTGATTAAGAGCACAGTGTCTATTAACAATCGCTGATGCCATGTCAATCACTGATGCCAATTGTAGCATGAGACCCGGCAGCATTAGCTATAGCAGCATAGCTAGAAAGAGGAGAACTGGTAGGAAACACAGCCAAGAGGGATCACATGAGACACTGGCAACCCCACGGGAGGCAGAAGACTGCACCCCAACGTCTCTGATCACCGTAAGACTCTTTGACTATGAACCCCCAGCTCTGCCCTTAGTCTAAGGCAAGGATGCACGAGTCAAGATCACGAGGACCGAAGCCCAGTTCAGCCAGACCGCCCACTCGACACTCCCGGCTAACGGACAAGGCAGGCAGGCCAGACATGACTGCAGGCAGGCCAGACATGACTGCAGACTCCGGCCCCAGTGACCCAAGCCATGCATCCCGGTCTAAATCTAGTCAAAAACCTGTGTAAATAAGTATGTCTTTAGCCTAGACTTAAAACTTTGGAGAGTGTCTGAGTCTCGAACGAAAGTGGGAAGTTTATTCCATAGTTGGGGGGCCATGTATGAGAGAGCTTTTCTCCCGGCTGTGACTTTTTTAATTTTAGGAACTAAAAGAAGTTCTGCATCCTGCGACTGAAGTAGACGAGTTGGATTGTAATACTCTAAGAGTTCACTCAGATAATGTGGTGCCAGGCCATGTAGAGCTTTATAAGTTATAAGAAGTATTTTGTAATCAATGCGGAATTTGACTGGTAACCAGTGCAGTGATGATAGAACAGGAGTGATATGATCAAATTTTCTAGTTAGAGTTAGCACTCGGGCAGCTGCGTTCTGAACTAACTGAAGTTTATTTATAGATTTACTAGAGCATCCAGTAAGTAAGGCGTTACAGTAATCCAACCTTGAGGTTATAAATACAAGTTTTTCTGCATCATTAAAAGAGAGGATATTTCTAAGTTTAGCGATATTACGTAATTGAAAGAAAGCAATTCGAGGGATGCTGCTAATGTGTGCATCAAAGGACAGATCTGAATCAAATGTGACACCTAAGTTTTTTACAGATGGACTGGGCAATACTGGGCAGCCATCTAGATTTAGGATAGATGTAGCCAACCTGTCTCTCACAGCCTTGGGTCCCACTAATAGAACCTCAGTTTTATCTGAGTTAAGTAAGAGAAAATTAAATAACATCCAATCTTTTATTTCCTTTACACAGTCCTAATTTTGTTGATTGTAAGGCTGTCATTAGGTTTGGCTGATATGTACAGCTGTGTATCATCTGCATAGCAGTGGAAACTAATGCCATGTTTGCGAATAACTGAGCCTAGTGGCAGCATGTACAGAGAGAATAAAAGCTGGCCAAGCACTGACCCCTGAGGCATGCCATACTTCACTTTTGAGAGCTTAGACCTTAGATTATTTATATGAACTGGTACCGGTCAGTTAAGTAGGATTTAAACCAAGAAAGTGCTGATCCCTTAATACCTACAGTATTTTCTAGTCTATTTAGTAAAACATCATGATCTATAGTGTCAAATGCTGCACTTAAATCTAACAGAACAAGAAATTAAAAACATCCCTTATCTGAGGACATTAACAAGTCATTTAGTACCCTAATTAATGCTGTTTCAGTACTATGATGCCAGACTGAAATGTTTCATAAATTTCCTTCCTTTGGAGGTAACTGCAGAGCTGCTAATAGACGGCTTTTTCTAAGATCTTTTACAGAAATGGTAGATTTGAAATTGGTCTAGAATTAGATATCACACAAGGGTCAGGATTGGCTTTTTTTAATCAGTGGTTTGATAACGGCACACTTAAAGGATTTGGGCACATAACCAAAGGTAAGGGATGAATTTAAAATAACTAACACTGGCTCTATAACACTGGGTAATACTTGTTTGAGTGAACGTGTAGGAATTGGATCTAATAAACATGTTGATGACTTAGACGAGCTGATCAGTGCGGATAGTTCAGTATTAGTAATTGGGGTAAAAGATTATTAAACTGATGTCTTCACTAGTGCTGCATCTGGAAGGTGGCTGAATAGTTTGGTGATGTGATGAGCATTGAGTTTTATGCCTAATGTTTTCTATCTTATTATTAAAGAAAGTCATGAAATCATTACTGTTAAAATTACACAGAACGTGAGAATCACTTTCTGTGGTTTTTTTTGGTAATTTGGAGACTGTATTAAAGAGAAATCTTGGATTATTCTTATTTTTCTCTATGATTTAAGAGGTGTATGCAGCCTTAGCTTTAGTGAGGGCATGCTTATACTCTGCCATGCTGTCCCTCCAAGCAAGCTTAAACACCTCCAATTTACTATGTCTCCACTTGTGCTCTAAATGCCATGTTCTTTGCTTTAAGGTAGGGGTGTGGTCATTATACCATGGTGCTAGCCTTTTTTCCCTAATACGTTTGACCCTAGCAGGGGCAGTCATGTCCAGGGTTGAGCGAAGCACACATTCTAATTGCTCATTTACACAAGATGATTTATCTCCATAGGTGTATTAAATTTTAAGTCTGGTAGGTTTTTAATAAACGCAGCTGGAGTAGCAGATGTGATAGTGTGCTTAGTGTGATAACGAGGCAGAAGGATTTTATTTATTAGAGATAGCTCAAATACTAAAAGATAGTGATCTGAAATCGAATCACTTTGGGGGAAAACATCAAGGTTATCTATTTTGATATCAAATGTTAATATTAGATCTAAAGTATGATTACAGCGGTGGGTTG
Organism: Ancistrus triradiatus; assembly: GCA_025084515.1. Taxonomy (NCBI): domain Eukaryota; kingdom Metazoa; phylum Chordata; class Actinopteri; order Siluriformes; family Loricariidae; genus Ancistrus; species Ancistrus triradiatus. Next base: position 179,002 of record JAJAGP010000808.1, on the reverse strand, counting down.
GTCCCATCACATTCTGAGTGATACCCATGGATTCTAAGATGGACTCGAAAGCAATTATAAGTGGATCCTGCTCATTGTCAAAGTGAATATTGAAATCACCTACAATTAAAGCCTTATCTGTTGACAGTAGTAAGCAGGAAAGAAAGTTAGCAAATTCCTGAAGAAATTCTGAATAGGGACCAGGAGGGAGGTAAATAGTGATAAGCTGAAAAGAGTGTGGTTTTGATTCCATAATGATGGATCAGTCACATTAAGAATCAGTATTTCATTAGCCCTGTAATGGGATTTAGTTGTAACACCTAGCTCTTTGTCAAAAATTGTGGCTATGCCTCCCCCGACCATTAGGACGAGGGCGATTAGCATGACTGCATCCAGGAGGTGAGGCTTCATTTAAGGCTAAATATTCATCAGGTCTAATCCAAGTCTCAGTGAGACAGAGAGCATGTAAACGTTTATCAGTGATTATTTCATTTAAAATCACTGCTTTGTTTGTAAGTGATCTAACGTTAAGTAATCCTAGCTTTAGTCTAATGTTGTTATTTCTTTGGGAGCTATTTGTGCTATCTGGGAAGCTATCTCTTTATACTAATGAGGTTATTAAAACAGACCTTTTGAGAGCGTTTACGTTTAGGGCAGATGCGGGTAACAGACACAGTTTCAATAATGTGGGTTCTGGGTGACGGTATATGGCTACCAGCAGACAGTTGGTTAAGCCGGTTTGTCTGCTGCCTGACCCCTGCTCTGGATAGTCAGCCCCTAACCAATCGGGCCATAAGACTATGGGCAATGTTGCAGGAGATGAGAGCGGCACCCTTCCGAGTGGGATGGACACCGTCCCATCCTAAAAGGCCAGGCTTACCCTCAAAGGCTGTCCAGTTGTCTATAAAGCCCACGTTGTTTTCAGAGCACCACTTGGACAGCCAGCAGTTCAGCGACCATAACCTGCTGTAGGCTTGGTCACCTCGCCGCATTGGGATGGGGCCAGAGCACACTACTGCATCGGACATCGCCTTCACCACTCTAACCACCTCTACAAAATTAGCCTTAGTAACCTCTGACTGACGAAGGCGTATATCATTAGCCCCTACACGAATAACTATCGTAGAGAATCTACGGCTCTCGAGTTCACTAAGAATCGTTACAATGTCCGGCACTCTAGCTCCGTGGATACATGTAACTCTAGCTGCTGGTGTCCCTAAAGGGGTAGCTACTTTCACGTGTCGTAAAATAGAGTCACCTATGACCAGAGCTCTTTCAACAGGCTGCTCAGTGGGTGCATCACTGAGGAGGGCAAACCTGTTGGACTCGTGAACAGGTAAAGAGTGGTGCTCTTGTGGACTAGCCTTATGACTACATCGCTGAACCGTCACCCACTTGTCCTGCTGCGAGGGCTCTGCCGAGATGGGGGCTCTAACTTCACCTTTGGCATCCAGATCTGCTTAGCTAGGAGCTGAGCTAGCCTTCTCTAATGTCTGGATGCACGCCTCTAAAACTACAATCTTCTCCGTCAGACTGGCTACAAGCCTACACCTATCACAAGTAAAATTTAAACTAATGACAGAGGAAGAATAGCTAAACATGCCACACTCGGCACAGGGAACAAGCACAGCAGAAGCCATGTTAGTACAATTAATGAATTAAAAGTACTTGCTTCGGGTGGTGTTGTGGGGTGGCCGAGTGAAGATCTGCAGCCGATGGTCCAATGCAATGCTCGATTAAAGTTGTTAATACAAGTTAAGTCAACACAAAAACGTCACTAAAAAACTAGTCTCAGAAAGAAAGTGGGAAAGACTGTAAAAAAAGTTATAAAAACACACACTACTGCGACGAAGACGCAACTCTGGTTTATTAGCTAATGGCTACTAACTACTGCGAACACAAGCCGTATGCCTGTTTAAAGTTACTAATAACGATTAGCGGCAAAAATATATATATATAATCCGCCGGGGTACGAGAATAAAATGATTAAGATGTTGTCATGTACATGTCCAGGCCCGTCTGAAGTTTTGCCATAGAGCATATGGATGATCCAGAAGAGGATTGGGAGATATCCATGTGGTTAGATGAAACTAAAATAGAAGTTTTTTTTGGTAAAAACTCAACTCAACCGTGTTTGGAGGAAGAAGAATTCCTGAGTTTGCGCCATACCTACTGTGAAGCATGGGGGTGGTAACATCATGCTTTGGGGCTGTTTTTCTGCAAAGGGGACAGGACGACTGATCCGTGTTAAGGGAAGAATGAACGGGGTCATGTATCGTGAGATTTTAAGCCAAAACCTCCTTCCATCAGTGAGAGCATTGAAGATGGAACGTGGCTAAGTCTTCCAGCATGAGAATGATCCCAAACACACCGCTCGGGCAAAGAAGGAGTGGCTCCGTAAAAAGCATTTCAAGGTCCTGGAGTGGCCTAGCCAGTCTCCAGACCTCAACCCCATGTAAAATTTGTGTATTGAGTTGAAGTCCGTGTTGCCCTAAAACATCACTGCTCTAGAGGAGATCTGCATGGAGGAATGGGCCAAAATACCAGCTACAATGTGTGCAAACCTGGCGAAGACTTGCAGGAAATGTTTGACCTCTGTCATTGCCAACAAAGGTTATGTTACAAAGTATTTAGCTGAACCAAATTTATTGACCAAATACTAATTTTCCACCATAATTTACAATTAAATTCTTTAAAAATCCTACAATGTGATTTCCTGAATTTTTTTTTTTCGCATTTTGTCTTTCATAGTTGAAGTGTACCTATGATGAAAATTACAGACCTCTCTCATCTTTCTAACTTGCACAATCAGTGACTGACTAAATCCTTTTTTGCCCCACTGTATGTTTTTGTAGGAATCTATTGGAATCTATCCACCTTATTCATTCATTTTCATACCTGTTTAATCCAATTTAGGGTCACAGGTAGCCAGAGGCTGGCAGCACAGGGCATAAGGCAGGAACCAGCCATAAACAGGGTGCCAATTCATCACAGTATCACTATGGGACACTGTGGAATGTGAGAGGAATTGGAGAAACCCCATGCAGACACAGGGAGAACAAGTAAACTGTATACAAGTAGAATCTGGGCTGGGATTGAACTAGGGATGTCTGCAGCTGTGAGGTGAAAGTGCTGTGAGCTTTGCACAGTGGCAGTATCATAGCTTATGATATGCGATAACTGCTAGTGGAAAACTTTACCCACGTTTTTGGGAGTTTTTGCTAGCCACTCTGTCGCCTTAGACTTGCTCAATTTTTAGATTGGCCTCAGACATTAGAAGGTAATATAAAATTGTAAAACTTCTGAAAAGTGCTATAGAAATAAATCTGACTTGACTTGACTTGCCGCCCATGAGCCAGCATGGTTTCGCAATATTCCAAAGAGCATCTTGTGAGGTTACTGAATGATTTGTTTTCTCTGTCTTATATTTATTTATAAAACAAATTCTTTAATGCAGTAAATGAAATAAATGCTTGATAGTGATACTGAATGAATTAAATATTTTTAAGGGTTTAGGTTGGGTGACTGTGGATGAAGGCCCATGACAGGATACAAATTACTCCTACAGATATTCTTTAGTCTTTAAGTAGCTGTCGCATAGCATTGAGGCCTGTTTTTGGAACATGTCCTCCTCCCACAAAAATCCAAAACATGATTTTTACTAGTTTTTTCAGACTTCACCCCAGCTGTATAGAAGGAAAAAATAAGTAATTGTTATTATTAATGCACTTTATTATCTCATAGACCGTACACAATTTATTACATATTGCCAGTGTACCTTCTAAAGTATAGTTCTGCGTTAGCTATTATTCACCACAGCACTAATATTAATACCATGAAGTTAAAAAATCTAATTCCACCTGTGTGCATTTCTTTATTATTGAAACATTAATAACTACTTTGTAAATATGTTGCATGTTTTTATATTTTTCCATTTTTTACAATCACTGAAATTGTTTTTTATATATTTTATGAAATCCTTACTTATAGTGAACATGCATGCAATAGTCATGGTTATAGGCGGATCAGTATTTTCTATTACATTAACAGAAAGTTCAACATATCTTATGTAAGTTTTCATGAGACAACAGAAGTGTGAGTTCAGCTACACTCTCTTGGTGAGCCCCCTAGCTGAAAGATTGTGTAATTTGAATCTCACTTGGTTGTGCAGTGAGCACATCATTATGACAAGCAGATTAAAAGTGACAAGAAGATGATAGGTATTATGAGCAGTACAGTATATGTGCAGTATATGTTACAATTCCTACGCTGGGTGACTGGGTCTTTCCTTAATTGCATTTCCAGAATGACTAATGGCAAGCCTTACCTGGTGGATCCTCTTGCGTGCCAACAACAAGGATATAAAGGAAGGTCCTATGGTAATATGTCCCATTTGTGTGTGTGTGTGTCAGTTTGAAGCCCACACTCCAGTGCATACAGTTCTACATCACATAAAACACCTCCTAGTTACCCTCTACTATTCTTACGATAAATTGCACATTCCGCTGTGGTTAAATAAACATGGTTTTCTATGTTTTTTTTTTATGTATTTCCTTATGCATCCTGTGTGCTAAATAAACTAGCAGACTGAAAAATTATGTCACTGATCTTCATCATAGCTATATTGACATAACTGCAAAACTATGTCATTATTTTCCTAGTCTTTGTTAAAGCCAGTTTCAATTTCTAATTTTCTAGAAGTATGAAATATTTTCTCATTTGAATTCTACTGGCATCACATAAGGAGATTCAAGATTATCTAACATATCTCTAGACATTTGTTTCTAGACATATATACATATATATGTTCAAGATTTCTCCAAAAATGGAGTGCCAAAATTATGAAGGGGACCGAAGAGGAGACAGAGTTCAGGATTTTTCAGTGTTTTTAGCAAACATTTACATGAGTCAGTCATTGACATTGACATTGACATTTACAGCATTTAGCAGACGCCCTTTTCCAGAGCGACTTACAATTGGTACAGTCTTACAATCCAAGCAATTGTGGGTTAAGGGCCTTGCTCAAGGACCCAACAGCGGCAGTTTGACAGAGGTGGGATTTGAACCCTGGACCTTCTGGTCCATAGTCCAGTGCCTTACCCGCTAGGCTACCACAGTCATAATACCTAACTGGGCTATTGTACATCTCTATACCTCTAAAACACTTTGAAAGAAGTAAGATCTGCTATCAAAACACACTGCTACATGTATTAATGTCCAAGATGAAAAAACATGTTCTTTGGCGTGGTTAAACTTGATGAAATAATATTGCAGTTGTGTTTTGAAGCTTATAGAAGACGAGCTACTGTATATTCCATTGACATCATTTTGCCTGTTGAGTCTCTTCATGTAGTTGGTTTAACAGCCAGTTGTTATTGTAATGTTTCCTTTAAACTGTTGATCAGGCTGAAGTGTGATTTTGTTTATTGTGAGCTGATTACAGCCTTCCAATGCATAAACAAAAGTTAACTCCTCTGATTGTTTTCTAGCAGACATCATTTACCTCCCAGTCATTTTTACATGTGGCATAAGAAATTTCATGCATGTTATAGAACAATTAAGTGTGTGTTTTGCTTATAATGAGCAATGCATAGTTCAGTATAAATGGATATTTTGAGGAACTGTAATTGTTTAGTGTATTCCGTGGGAGTTTTCTGTGAGATGTTTAGAACTGTTTATAACTTTTTATACTTTTGGAAGCAATAGCATTAGTCTTACTCTGCCATTTCAGTCATAATTAATAATACTACTACTAATAATAGTAATAATCAGTCATAATTGTTATATGGGAATTGCCTTGTAATAAAGCATTTTGCAGTGAGACATGTCTGTAATGTATTCATTCATTAAAAGAAAAAGCAAAAAAACAGTGTACTGGACAGAGATTTTTAGTATGAGTTATTTCAGAAAGGACCACCAAAAAGACAGAGCTATATAAAAAGAATAGAATGACTTTTCCAAATTGCTGAAATGTGGACAACATATGTCACCTTATCTGCCTGTATATCTACATATATACAGATGTACAGTACTAACATAAAGTACTTGTATGTTGTTTGTTCATTAAATTGTACATTCATTAAATAGTCCTGCAGCTGATGCAGCTTTACAGATATAGTATAGCTATGTTGTAGCTCTCAGTTTTTTGGGGGGGAAAGTTTGTTTTCTGTCATTTTTACCAGACTTGTAGGTGATTTTCTTCTTACCTCTCAGTGATGTTTAGCCCAGGAGAGCTTAATAGGGTCCTGTGCTTTTCCAGTCATCCACAGTCCGTATTTATTTATTTTCTCTATGGGCATGTGACACTGTATTTGTTGTGTCCTATTTAAAGAAGCTGTCCACTGAGGAACTGTAAGCTGTGTGTTTATTAAACATCAGGCACACATTATACTAAAACAATACCTGCTGCAGGAAATAATCTTACTTAAATAAAAACTTGTTGAGAAAATGTTTCCAGTCACTGAAAACCTTAAAAACAAAAGGAAAATTGTTTCATTCTGTTGCATTAAACTGCTGTGTTCTCATTAAACAAAGTATAGTTCTAGTTAAAATGACAAATATAAACCAAATTACACACACAGAAACTTTTTTTTTTTGTTTACCCAAACATTTCATTTGTGTTTTAATCTGGACTGGATTATTATGGACTGGTGTACCCTCCTCATAATTCTCAGGCACACTGAACACTAAGTAAATCTAAACTGAATCAAGCATTCGCTCATCTCTGATAAGCTCTCAATCACCAGTGACCTCGTAACTGGCTATGGGGGTGAAGTCAACATCAAGGTAAAAAGAAAGTAAAACCAAAAAGAGACTGACATTACAACAAACAAAAATGATCCAAAACATACCTCAAACTCAACATTGAACTAAATCAAGAATTGAAGGATTACAATCACCATCACAGTCCCAAACATGGATATTATTCATAATGTTTTCGTAATTCTCAAATGTGCTAAGCCTGCAAGCTGACCTAAGCATTTATTTTGAAGTGTTCTGCAAGGAAGAATGAGATATTAAAGGCAAGAGTGCAAAGATTTTTAGCCACTGTAAAAACGACGTCAAGTTTGCATGTCCTGCCCATCTGTGTGCTTACTCCGAGTGCTCCGGTTTTTAGTGGCTACATGAACTATCTAATGTAATTTTAACATGTGGGGAAAGGTGACTAGACAGCTCTACGCAAGATATAAGTTATAGCATACACGTATTGTATGTATTTTCAAGATGATTCATATCTGGGGATTTTACGGGCCAGTCCAGGCCTGTAACTGCTCCTGAATGTTCATTATGCCAATCAGTCGCCATTTTCCACACATCGAACAAGACATTCAATGCACTGTACCACCTCTTCTCAATCTATAAATCCCATCAAACACCCTGCAGATATTTATAGCCTGAGCACCCTCGTGCAACACCATCTGGAGGACCTTGAATATACCACCTTAATCACACAAGATTGCTAATATTTTGTCCGGTGAGCTTATGATTTGTAATGAAAATCATTGTATTAAATTTGAGAAAAACGCAAAATCAAAGAATTTTCACTAGTGTTCTCAGAATTCTGCCAAACCAAAAGTATAGTATTATGTACACACATACGAGCAGCAGGGGTGTCATCATCAGACCCACATTACTGGACCACATTAGTGATGGGAATTCCGGCTCTTTTGGCTCGGCTCACCAAAAAGAGCCGGCTCTTTCTACTCCCAAGTGGCTCTTTAGATTTTTTGTAGCTTAATTTATTACCAAATTTATGTGTAAATGAATTACTAATGTAAAAACACATAATATCCAATGGTTGTTATTATTAATATGGTTTTTATTGATATACTCACAGTGGAACATAGTAAAATAAATTATAAAATACAAAAACGAAGACCCATCTCAATTACAGGTCCAATCTGGTCTCAGGTCTCTGACTGTGTGTATTATTTGTAAATTTGCAACAATATACATAAGAAATAAGACATCATCAACAAAACATCACTCAACAAAATATAAATAAAAATGTGCAAGAAAAAAAGAAAAAGCAGCATCCAGGTTACAGTTTTTAATGAAGAAAAACCAAGGATCTTATCTTTGGGGGGTTGATCCTGCTTCTCCTTTCTCTCCTTTCTAACTGAACTGATTTATGAACAGTTCGCATATTCCTGTGCAGGTTGTTTGTGGAGCCTGCTCGGTATGAAATTTTAACTTTGCACAGTCTACACTCTGCATTTGAACTGTCTATTGCATTAAAATGTGTCCAAACTTTACTACGTTTCCTGTCACTCAGTTTCCTACCTTATCCAGATGTAGTCTGACTATTTAAAGCGCAAACCCATCTCGTTCCATGCACTGTTACTGTGTCTGTAACCCCTCCCCCCGCTCTGTGTAGACACGCTGACGCCACTACACATCCCGACCAATCAGGTGCGGCAAAAAAAAAAAAAAAAATATATATATATATATATATATATATATTTTAGATTAGATTAAACTTTATTGTCATTACACATGTACAAGTACAACACAACAAAATGTAGTTTAGCATCTAACCAAAAGTGCAATAAGCAGTAATCTGTCGGAATGTACAATAAATTAAAAAAATATATAAATCACAATCAAGAATCGGCTCACAATCTGTTAGAGCCGGATCGGTCGCGACCGACACATCACTAGACCACATGCCCCAGTGAAATTAGGGAGTAAAAAGCCAATTTTATCCTTGATTGCTGAGCAGAACTAAAGGATACGCCATGCTTATTCACTACATTTGCTTTAACGCTGCAGGCCAAATAATGATAGCTGATATGCTTTAGCTAGCGATTTATAACCAGATAACCTGCCAAAAGTACATATTAGTACATATTTTCAATAATGAAATACAGGACGCTGTGTGTACACTATTGGAGTGTCGACATGGATGAGGAAACTTTGATTACTGCCATTCTTCATTAAACAACCACATTACCAGCCCTAATGTCTTTTTACCTGCCAATATAGGATATTGACAGGTAGTATAGTAATCTCTTTCATAAGCATCTCTAAGGAGCTGCGAAATAAATTACTATACTACCTGAAGACATTACTATAGGCTACTACCGCAGTAATACTAGCATACAGGCTTTATTACCGACCTCGGCCTCCTACTGTGTGGAGTTCGCATGTCCTCCTCGTGTCTCCATGGGTTTCCTCCCACATCCCAAAAACATGCATTAGCTTAACTGGTTACTGTAAACTGCCCCATTATGGGTGGGGGTAAACGTATTTACTCGCAACATGGAAACCCAGCATCGACGCGAGATAAACACTAGGAAAGAGATGTAATATCTATGCTGCAGTTACATTATTGTGACAGTAGGGGTAGTATAGCAATCCGCCGCTCCAGTGCACTGCACTGCAGCTGCAGAACACATGTCCTCCGGCCGGTAGGCGGCAGCAGTATGGATTATTATAGGGCATGACTTTTCTTCTCCGCTCTGTGCTTGGTGTAGGGCCGCATACTGGATCACCTTGATGAAGTAGCGTGATTAATAGTAGTGGCTGAGTGTTGACGCGTAGAGACAGCTCAGTAATGGTAAGTTATTCTGTGTTTCAATAATGAGTCTGTGTCTGTAAAGATTCTGCAACATGTAACATTTTGCGTAAGATGTTTTCGCACATTCTGCTTCGTATCGTTTCAATAATTAACATGATTTGTTAAACTCTATACAAACATGGCGAAAGTAGAGATTCATGTGTTTCGTATCGTTTCAATAATTAACATGATGGCAAAACTGTATATGTTTAGTAAATATGTACTACGTTCTATTAACAGAAACTACCGATATTTGTAACCATCAAGAGGATTGGAGAAATGGGACTGAAAAGCTTAAAGTAAAAATGATTGCTTTCCTGTTGGACCACAGCTCCATCCTTTCCGGAGTAGAGAGTACTTATGACCAGTAGTAACCCATCCACCCACGGAGGATGGGTCCCTTTTTGAGTCTTGGTCCTCCCAAGGTGTCTTCCTCAACGCTTAGGGAGTTTTTCCTTGCTACTGTCGCCCTAGGCTTGCAAGTTGGGATTGGCCGTAGATATTGTAAGATAATCTAAAATTGTGAAGTTGCTTTGAAACAGTGCTCCATTGTAAAAAGTGCTATATAAATATATCTGACTTGACTAGTGACTGTGAGAACAAGAATAAATTAAGGGACACCATCCTTATGCCACTGTTTTAGTACATTAAGCCACGTTAAGTTTTTTTTCACGTCAAGAATTTTAGAGTCTCCCCATAATGTTACCATATCATTACTTTATCGGCTAATCTAAAACGTTTTGCTGCTGTACTGTAGTTATAGGAAAACACAGAGGCAGCTAAAATGAATGGACAGAAAGTAGGGAACAGATCCACTGTCTGGGTAACATTCTTTTAATTAAGAAAATGCTGCTGTATTGATTTGTTTATAATTCTGAAAGGAGCTATACGAATTGCTGACAACTTTAAAAGTGGTAATAAGTACACCCTACACATTAAGGTGTTTTAGGTTGAGAATGTGAAAAGTTTGTTTTGAAATAATTGGTTCATGCTGAACTGTTAGATCTGTAGTCCTCTTTTTGGTAACATCTAACTGTGGATCTAACGGAAAGCTCTTTAAAAACACTTACTAAATGAGATCTTCAAGTTTAAACTCACCAGCCACTTTATTAATGAGACATCCTTGTTTCTACACTCCTTGATCAATTTATCAGTTCCACTTAACATACAGATGCACTTTGTAGTAGCAGTTACAGACTGTAGTCCATGTTTCTCTACATACATTGTTAGTCCTCTTTACTCTGTCCTCTAATAATCAGGACCCCACAGGACCAGTACAGTTCAGGTACTATTTGGTGGTGCAGCATTCTCAGCACTGCAGTGACACGGATGTGGTGGTGGAGTGTTAGTGTGTGTCATGCTGGTATGAGTGGATCAGAAACAGCAGTGCTGCTGGACTGAAAATAGTCATGTGATGATGAGCTTGTGTGATGATGTCATCACTTGATGCCTATTTAATGGAGTTATAGTTGTTAGCTATGTTTATGCATGACCTTTGAACTTCTACACAGGTTTCGGAAGTGTCTATCAATAGTTAATTTGGTTTGGGTACGTGTTGATTTGTGTATAAAGGTCAATATGGATTTAAACGACGGCTATATGTTTATTATGGGGGATTCATGTGCTGAGAGGGCACATTTAGAGTTAGGAGTAAACTATATGAGATCATGGAGGGGGGTGTAGAGAACACCTCTTGAGATTCAGTTCATGGACAGATGTCCTGACATTTTCCTTTAGAATTCTCTGATATAATTAAAAATTCATTGTTCCATCAATAATGGCAAGCCGTCCTGGCCCAGATGCAGCAAAACAGACCCGAACCATGATACTACCTCCACCATATTTCACAGATGGGTTAAGGTTCTTATGGTGGAATGCAGAATTTCCTTTCTCCAAACATAACGCTTTCCTTTTAAACCAAAGAGTTCTATTTTGGTCTCATCCATCCACAAAACATTCTTCCAATAGCCTTCTAGCTTGTCCACGTGATCTTTAGCAAACTGCAGACGACCAGCAATGTTCTTTTGGAGAGCAGTGGCTTTCTCCTTGCAACCCTGCCATGCACACCATTGTTGTTCAGTGTTCTTCTGATGGTGGACTCATGAACATTAACATTAGCCAATGTGAAAGAGGTCTTCAGTTGCTTAGAAGTTCCCCTGGGGTCGTTTGTGACATCGCCAACTATTACATGCCTTGCTCTTGAAGTGATCTTTGTTATTCGACCACCCAGGGAACGGTAACAATGGTCTTGAATTGTCTCCATTTGTATACAATCTTTCTGACTTTGGATTGGTAGAGTCCAAACTCTTGAGAGATCGTTTTATAACCTTTTACAGCCTGATGAGCATCAACAACTCTGTTTCTGAGGTCTTATGAAATCTCCTTTGTTCGTACCATGATACATCATGATCTTTTCATCCAAGCATTGGTGGTTCAGTGGTACACGCCTTGCTCTGAGAGAACGCCTTGGGCTGAGAGAATGCTGACCACTGACACGAGGATTGTGAGGATCTGGCGACCTAGACCCATTTGCGTCGATTTCACACAAGACGCACGCTGTTTTGTAGCAGTTAGCAGTTTATTACCTTTGAACTATTTTAATTCCCGATCGCATCTGTATTGTATATAGTCGTATATATAGTAGGTTTTTACAACATCTTAATCATTTTCTTCTCGTACCGGCGGATTATATTTTTTTTGCCGCTAATCGTTATTTAGTAACTTTACAGGTATACTGGCTTGTGTTTGCAGTAATTAGCCATTAGCTAATTACCAGAGTTGCGTCTTCTTTTGCAGTAGTGTGTGTTTTTATAACTTTTTTTTTACAGTCTTTTCCCACCTTTTTTTCTGACACCTTAGTTTTTTGTGACATTTTGTCTTAACTTAACTTGTATTAACGCTTTAATTGAGCATTGCATTGGACCATCGGCTGCAGCTGCACCATATCTTCACTCGGCACCCCACAACACCACTCGAAGCTAAGTACCTTTGATTTATTAATTGTACTAACATGGCTTCTGCTGCGCTTGTTCCCTGTGCTGAGTGTGGCATGTTTAGCTGTTCTTCCTCCGTCATTAGTGTAAGCTTTATTTGTGATAGGTGTAGGCTTGTAGCTAGTCTGACGGAGAAAATTGTTGTTTTAGAGGCGCGCATCCAGACATTAGAGAAGGCTAGCTCAGCTCAGCAGCTTAGCAGATCTGGATGCCAAAGGTGAAGTTAGAGCCCCCACCCCGGCAGAGCCCTCGCAGCAGGACAAGTGGGTGACGGTTCGGCGACGTAGTTGCAAGGCTAGTCCACGAGAGCACCACTCTTTACCTGTTCACGTGTCCAACAGGTTTAGCCTCCTCAGTGATGCACCCACTGAGCAGCCTGTTGAAAGGGCTCTGGTTATGGGTGACTCTATTTTTACGACACGTGAAACTAGCTACCCAAGTGGTGCTCTGAAAACAATGTGGGCTATATGGACAACTGGACAGCCTTTGAGGGTAAGCCTGGCCTTTTAGGATGGGACGGTGTCCATCCCTCTCGGGAGGGTGCTGCCCTCATCTCCTGCAACATTGCCCTTAGTGTTAGGGACTGACTATCCAGAGCAGGGGTCAGGCAGCAGACAGATCGGCTTAACCAACTGTCTGCTGGTAGCCATGCACCGTCACCCAGAACCCAAATTATTGAAACTGTGTCTGTTACCCGCATCTGCCCTAAACGTAAATGCTCTCAAAAAGTCTGTTTTAATAACCTCATTAGCATAAACACAGATAGCCCCCAGAGAAATAACAACCTTAGACTAAAGCTAGGATTATTTAACATTAGATAACTTACAAACAATGCAGTGATTGTAAATGAAATCATCACTGATAAATGCTTACACGCTCTCTGTCTTAGTGAAACTTGGATTAGACCTGATGAATATTTAGCCTTAAATGAAGCCTCACCTCCTGGATACAGTCATGCTAATCACTCTCGTCCTAATGGTCGGGGGGGAGGCATAGCCACTATTTTTGAGACAAAGAGCTAGGTTTTACAACTAAATCCCATTACAAGGCTAATTATTTTGAAATACTGATTCTAATGGACTGAGCCATCATTATAATCTTTTACAGTCATGCTAATCACTCTCGTCATAATGGTCGCGGGGGGGGGAGGCTAGCCCACTATTTTGACAAAGAGCTAGGTGTTACAACTAAATCCCATTACAAGGCTAATATTTGAAAGACTGATTCTTAATGTGAACTGATCATCATTATCGTTTTAGTATCTGAGCTATCTCTAATAATAAAATCCTTCTGCCTCGTTATCACACCAAGCGCACTATCACCCATTCTGCTACCTCCCAGCCTGCGTTTTTATTAAAAACCTATCCCAGACTTGAAATTTAATACACCTACGGAGATTAATCATCTTGGAGTGTGTAAATGAGCATTAGCAATGTGTGTTGCTTCGCTCAACCCTGGACACGATTGCTCCTGCTAGGGTCAAACGCATTAGGGAAAAAAGCTACACCATGGTATAATGACCACAAGCCCGTACCTTAAAGCAAAGAACACGGTATCTAGAGCGCAAAGTGGGAGACATAGTAAATTGGAGGTATTTAAGATTGCTTGGAGGGACAGCATGGCAGAGTATAAGCATGCAGAGTATAAAGCTAAAGCTGCATACATCTCCTCAATCATAGAGAAAAGTAAGATTAATCCAAGATTCTCTTTAATATAGTACAATCCAAATTAACAAACAACCCCAAAGAAAGTGATTCTCCCGTTTCTGTGTAATTTTTAACAGTAATGATTTCATGACTTTCTTTAATGATAACATAGAAAACCATGCGGCATCAAACTCGATGCTCATCACACATCACCAAACTATTCAGCAACCTTCCAGATGCAGCCACTAGTGAAGACATCTGTTTCAATTAGCTGTACATTCAAAGATTAGATCTTTTAACCCAATTACTTTACTGACTATCCGCACTGATCAGCTCGTCCAAGTAAATCAACATGTTTTTATTAAATCCAAAATTCCTACACGTTTACTGAAACAAGTACAATACCTAGTATTATACAGCCAGTGTTAAGTTATTTTAAATTCATCCCTTCCCTTTGGTTATTGCCCAAATCATTTAAGTCTGCCGTTATCAAATCACTGATTAAAAAAGCCAATCTTGACCCTTGTGTGATATCTAATTATAGACCAATTTCAAATCTCTACCATTTCTGTCCAAAATCTTAGAAAAAGCTGTCTATCAGGAGCTCTGCAGTACCTCCAAAGGAATGAAATTTATGAAACATTTCAGGTCTGGCTTCAGGTCCCATCATAGTACTGAAACAGCATCAATTAGGTGGTACTAAATGACTTGTTGATGTCCCTCAGATAAGGGAATGGGTTCTTTTTCTCTTGTTCTGTTACATTTAAGTGCATGTCATTTGGACACTATAATATCATGATGTTTTATCTAAACAGACTAGAAAATACTGTGGATATTAAGGATTAGCACTTTCTTGGTTAAAATTTACATTTTACAAGCATTTAGCAGACGCCTTTGCCTCCAAGCAATTGTGGGTTAAGGGCCTTTGCTCAAGGACCCAACAGTGGGCTGAGGTGGGATTTTAACCCTAGACCTTCGGGTTCATAGTCCTGAGCACCTTAACCACTAGGCCACCACAGTCCCCTTAAATCCTACTTAAAACCGACCCGGGGTACCAGTTTGTTCATATAAATAATCTAAGGTCTAAGCTCTCAAAAGTTAAAGTATGGCGTGCATCAGGTTCAGTGCTTGGCCCCACGCTTTTATTCTCTCTGTACATGCTGCCACTAGGCTCAGTTATTCGCAAACATGGCATTAGTTTCCACTGCTATGCAGATGATACACAGCTGTACATATCAGCCAAACCTAATGACAGCCTTACAATCACAAAATTGAGGGCTGTGTAAAGGAAATAAAAGATTGGATGATATTTAATTTTCTCCTACTTAACTCAGATAAAACTGAGGTTTCTGTTAGTGGGACCCAAGGCTGTGAGAGTACACAGGTTGGCTAACTATATCCTAAATCTAGATGGCTGTCTATTATGCCCAGTCCATCTGTAAAAGACTAGGGGTCCACATTTGATTCAGATCTCTCCTTTGATGCGCACATTAGCACATTATTCGATTGGCTTTCTTTCAATTACGTAATATCGCTAAAACTTTAGAAATATCCTCTCTTTTAATGATGCAGAGAAACTTTCCATGCGTTATAACCTCAAGGTTGGATTACTGTAGCGCCTGCCTTACTGGATGCTCTAGTAAATCTATAAATAAACTTCAGTTGTTCAGTTTCAGAATGCAGCTGCCCAGTGCTAACTCGAAAATAGAAAATTTGATCATATCACTGTTGTTCTATCAATCACTGAACTGGTTACCAGTCAAATTCCGCATTGATTACAAAATACTTCTTATAACTTATAAAGCTCTACATGGCCTGGCCCCACATTAATCTGAGTGAACTCCTAGAGTCTTACAATCCTGCCTCCCTTTGGGTTGCCGATGTCCTCATGTGATCCCTCTTTGGCTGTGTTTCCTACCAGTTCTCCCTCTTTCTAGCTATGCTGCTATAGCTAATGCTTGCCGGGTCCTCATGCACACATGGCATCAGTGACTGTTAATAGACACTGTGCTCTTAATCCATAACTAATTACATTTTCTGTTTTCTCTCCGAGCTGTGTTCCAGCCAGTTCCAGCCTCACACATGATGTTCATCCGCTGCAGCTTCACTTCACTGTCGCCCCTAGGCTTACTCAATTTGGGATTGGAAGTAGTTATTAGGAGATAATCTAAACTTGTAAAGTTGTTTGAGACAATGCTCCATTGTAAAAAGCGCTATATAAGTAAATATGACTTGACTTGACACTTCCACAAACGTGTTGTGAAGAGCAGAATTTGATAGGTCCCTGTTTTTTTTAATCAAACAGGGTGCCCACTCACACCTGATTGTCATCCCATTGATTGAAAACACCTGACTCTAATTTCACCTTCAAATTAACTGCTAATTCTAGAGGTTCACATACTTTTGCCACTCACTGATATATAATATTGGATCATGTTCCTCAATAAATAAATGACCAAGTATAATATTTGTCTCATTTTTTTAACTGGGTTCTCTTTATCTACTTTTAGGACTTGTGTGAAAATCTGATGATGTTTTAGGTCATATTTATGCAGACACATAAAATTCTAAAGGGTTCACAAACTTTCAAGCACCACTAACTTTTGAATTATCATTGTGCAGCACATTATCCCCAGGTGTCATCAGGGTGATTTTTGAGAGCTGTTAGACAAGCCTTTATGTTTCTCTTGGTTTGCTGTGTTTTTTTGTTTTTGTTTTGTTTTTTACTCATGGATATACTTTTACCCATTCTTTGTGTTTAGATGTTTAGCTAGGTTCATGTGTCATTTTATGGATGACTATCGAAATGGTCTTTAATTATTTTCTTTAATTTAAAGAATTGTTAGCAGTCAGCTCACTTCTGGGTAGATTTACTTAACATGATTTTGTTACCCTTGAGCTCTCTCCTTGATATCTCTTTCAGAATATGCATATGCGTATAAATCATATGCTATACAGTTTGTACTGATTCTTTGAGATTCTGTGGTAAGCATGATCATTTCTTCTGTTTAAGGCAAAGTATCTTGCACAGATTGTAGTGATGGGTGTGCAGGTGGTGGGTCGGGCATTTGCGCGGGCTCTACGTCAAGAGTTTGCAGGTATGTTAGTGCGTTAACCTTTAATACAGTTTGTAACACTGTCCATGATATGAATTTAATTTATCAAAAAGATCAATCCTGTTGTCTACAGTAATACTGGTTTTCACTGATTGTGTTTGCAGCCAGTAAGGCTGCAGCAGAGGCAAGAGGGAAGGCAGGTCAGCAGTCGGCTGCCGCTTCCAGCTTTACTGGAATGAGCCTGCAGGAAGCACAACAAATTCTTAATGTATCAACTCTGAGCCCAGAGGAAATCCAAAAGGTACGAAGTGCTTATATTAGCACAGCTTTTTGTATGAGTTTTTGTCTGTTGATGAAGTAACTTCTAGGTTAATTTACATGATAAATTTAAGTCATTTTTATAGTGTCAGTTTCTGTAAGAAAACAGTTACATCTTGATGCATGCTCAATGATCCAGGTAAGAAAATCCATAACTTGAATCTGTTCATCTGGAAATAGATTTTGTTGGAGAAACGTTTCGTCACTCATCTAAGTGACTTCTTCAGTCTCAGCAGTTGGAAAACTTCCCCAATCTTATATGGATCCCCAATCTTATATCTTATATATCCAATGGAGCCATCGCAGCCCTTCCCCAATCTTGTGTGAATGGCACACGTGGCCATTGTCGTTAATGGCTATGTCAATCTGCATATTAAACTGATCACCGGTCCCATTGTTATGCAATGGTGCTGGTACCAGTCGTTATGCAAAGGTGCTGTATATAAGATTGGGGAAGTTTTCCAACTGCTGAGACTGAAGAAGTCACTTAGATGAGTGACGAAACGTTTCTCCAACAAATCTATGTCCAGATGAACAGATTTCAAGTTATTGGATTTTCTTACCTGGATCAATTGAGCATGCCATCAAGACATTTTGACTCAATTTGGCAAAGGATTGCCCTTAAACTTCGTACGACAGTACGAACGAAGGGCTCGTTAGATGGCTGATTACAGGAACCACCTTGAGATTTCAACCTCAGATGCAGACAGGATGGGAATCACTCCTAAGAGTCTGCAAATGAAATCTTCAGTAAAGGGCTTACAAGCCAAGATCCTTCAGGAAGGCACAGAACCAGCTGCTGAATGAACGAGTGAGGCAAACAACTTTACCATTGATGCTTTGAAGTCAGAGAGGAACACATTCCGACAAGAGACTTGCATCTTGTCTAGACGAGACCATGCCTTCAACGTGATAGCACACATAAAGTCTAAAACTAGGCAGCAGAAGAAGTTTGATCTTCTTGGGCGGCACGCCAAAGACCCCGGACGGATGGATGATACTCTCAAAGGGCTGGAAGAGAGACGGAGGACAGGACACAACCGGGTGGATATGGGACAAGTGGGTGAAGAACTTGTCTGACAGACAACTCACCCAGGTGGAGAATGACATCTTGGCTAAGGGGCGGAATTTTGCTGTGACACCCGAGATGCAAATACCACTAGTGGAACTGATTACATACAGCCATGGAAACAGCTATTCGCAACAACAAACATCGCGGACATGGAAAGCAGAACAACTGCGAATTAAAGTTTTTCAGCCTGCCTTAGCAATGCCACGCCACCGCCGTCTAACACATCAGCAGAGGAGGAAGAGAATGCACTCACACTCTCAGTAAGGATAATGACATCATCATCCTTTCAGCGGACAAAGGCAGGTGCACTGTTTTATTAACCAGACAGTCCTATCATGAGAAAGTTTATGACTCTCCTTAGAGACACTAACACTTATGAGCCCCTGAAACGAGATCCTGGTAGTGGGTACAACAAGAAGGTGATAGATTGTCTGAAGCTTTTAGAACAGGACGATGCTATTGACCGGCCTCCATGTACCACAGATTATGCCCAGGGGAGGCTACACCTAGTCTGTAATGGTTTTACCTAAGATACATAAACAGGATGTGCCATTGCGGCCCATTGTGTGTATGATCAACTCAGTGACCTACAACATCGCCAAGTTTCTGGCATCGATCCTCAACCGTTGGTAGGCAGCACGGATCATCACATCCAGGAACACCATGGATTTTCGTGGAGAAGGTGAGGGACGTCATTATGGAGGACGGATGAAACAATGGTCTCGTTTGATGTATCACATCACTCTTCACGTGCGTTCCAGTTGCTGAGGTCTCCTCAGAATATGTATGAGGTAAGTCCGAGGTGAAACTACAGGATGACCCCACTCTCAGCAATTAGGACCACCCTTAACTCGGGGACCAAGGTGTGTTTTTGCTTCTGGAGCTGTGTCTTCAATCCACCTATTTCACATACAGAGAGCAGTACTACAGGCAAGAAACATGGGTGTGCCATGGGCTCCCCAGTTTCACCTATCGTGGCCAACCTGTATTATGGGGAAGAATGGAAAATAAGGCACTAACATCCTATTCAGGAACACCACCCAGCCATTGGTTCAGATATGTGGATGCCTATGGATATGTGGACACCTGGGTTAAAATGAAATCTCAGGGAAGTGCCACATTTCACCCGACCACATCAAACTCAGTGGACAAACACACCAGGGAGATGTAAAGAAACGGCAGGTTAGCCTTTCTTGGATTTGTGTAGGTTGTGATTGGAGATGGGGGACGTTTTAAAAGTCGATGTTTACCGTAAGCCAACACATACGGATCAGTACTTAAGGTTTGAACTCTCATCATCCACTGGAGCACAAAATTAGGAGTCATCAGGACACCTGTACCTGCCAGACAGCATCCCCCACTGTCACGCGGCCAAGTGATGGAGAGAAATCTCACATTAAGCAGGCCCTGGCAAATGGTGGTTATCCTGAACTGGGCATTTGTCAAAGCCGGTAAGACGCCCAAACAGTGCCCCCAGCCAGATCGACGAGAGGAGAACAACAAACGCAGTCTAAGCGTAACCCAGTGGTGAAATTCCATATGTGGCAGGAACATAGGAACATCGGAACAATTGAGACGCATATTTGCCAAACACCGCGTCTCAGTGGCTTTCAAACCCCAAAACACACTAAGCCAGGAAACTGGTCCACCCCAAGGATCGGGTCCCCCAGCACAAACAAGTTAATGTAGTGTATGCTGTTAAGTGCCTTGAGGATTGCCAGGAATTGTACATCGGGGAAACCAAACAGCCACTGGCGAAACGGATGGTACAAACATAGAAGAGCTAACCTCATCAGGTCAGGACTCTGCGGTTTACAATCCCACCTACAGGCCATGGACACCTCTTTCAAGGATGAAGACGTGCAGATCCTTGATAGGGTAGGAATGATTGTGTTGAACGCGGAAGTAAGAGTAAAGCCATTTTTGTAAAAAGAGAACGTCCATCCCTGAACTGAGGAGGGGGGCCTCAGAGTACACCTCTCACCATCTTACAATGGAGCCATCGCAGCCCTTCCCCAATCCTGTGTGAATGGCACACATGGCCATTGTCCGTTAATGGCTATGTCAATCTACATATTAAACTGATCACCCACCGTTCCCCATTGTTATGCAATGGTGCTGGTACCAGTCGTTATGCAAAAGGTGCTGTATATAAGATTGGGGAAGTTTTTCCAACTGCTGAGACTGAAAGAAGTCACTTAGATTGAGTGACAAAACGATTCTCCAAACAAATCTATGTCCAGATGAACAGATTCAAATTTCTTGGAAAACAGTTTCCAGTTTTACTTAAGAAAATTGGGGACTGTGGTTTAATCTTAAAAATATTTTGATACAGTTATGCGACATGATACTGTGAGATCGTGAATTATGAAATTTGGATGATGCACAAATGGTAAGGAGTAAAATGGGGCAACTTATCAATATATCACACAATTAAGATAATCAAAGATATATGTATAATGGATCATATATATATATTTATATATAATATATATATATATATATATTATATATATATATATATATATATATATATATATAATGTGTATGTGTACCGTTATTTTTCGGACCATAAGGCGCACTTAAAATCCTTTAATTTTGCTCAAAAATCGCAGTGCGCCTTTAAATGCAGTGCGTCTAATGTATGAATTAATTCTGGTTGAAGCCTTCTACCTACAACCGATTGTAGATTGGTACAAATCTTGTCAAAATGTTTTTTAGCACGGTCTTGGTAGGTTACGAAGCTCACGGCCACCGTGTCAGGAAACATCGCGGAGTAATACGGTATGTGCCTCAGCGTTACTGTGTGTGTGCATTCATTCATTTATTTTCGAAGCGGATTTCAAACTCAATGCTATCAGGTCACGCAAGTACAACCATGGACATAGAGCAGCTGCAAGAGAATTCAACATTAACGAATCAAATGATACGGAAGTGGAGGAAGCAAGAAGACGCCCTGTGCCAGGGTAAAGACCATCAAACTGAGCTGTCCGACGGAACTTAAGAGTTTTTGTTTCCATTTCATGCGTCTTATAAACGCGCTTTATGTATGAAAATATTACCCGTTAGCAGCCGATCATTGATATTGCGTCTTATAATCCGGTGCGCTTTATGGTCCCGAAAAATACGGTATGCAATGTATGTGTGTATACTCAAATAACACCAAATTTTGCTGACAACAAAATCACACAAAAACATTTCAATGGAAATCAAATTTTATTAGCCAATGGAGGCCCCTGGATTTGGAGTCACACAACAAACTTTATTAGTGGAAAAACGCGTCATAACAGGCTGATCCAACTTTGATAAATATCCTTAAACAAGTCAAAATGAGGCTCAGTACTGTGGTGGTGGCCTCCACGTGCCTGTAATGACCTCCCTACAATGCCTGGGCATGCTCCTGATGAGGTGGCGGATGGTCCTCCTGAGGGATCTCCTCCCAGACCTGGACTAAAGCCAATCCGCCAACTAACAACCTGGAACAGTCTGTGGTGTGCAACGTGACGTTGGTGGTTTGGAGCGAGATTATGATGTCCCAGATGGTGCCTCAATCGGATTCAGGTCTGGGGAACGGGCGGGCCTGTCCATAGCTTCAATGCCCTCATCTTGCAGGAAACTGCTGACACACTCCAGCCACATGAGGTCTAGCGTTGTCCGCCATTAGGAACCCAGGGCCCAACCGCACCAACATATGGTCCTACAAGGTGTCTTGAGGATCTCATCTCGTACCTAATGACAGTCAGGCTACCTCTGGCGAGCACAATGGAGGGCTGTGTTGGCCCTCCAAAGAAATGCCACCCCACACCATTACTGACCCACTGCCAAACCGGGTCATGCTGAAGGATGTTGCAGGCAGCAGATATCGCTCTCCACGGCGTCTCCACCAGACCTGTCACGTCCTGTCACGTGCTCAGTGTGAACCTGCTTTTCATCCTGTGAAGTGCACAGGGCGCCAGTGGCGAATTTGCCAATCCTGGTGTGCTCTCTGGCAAAATGCCAAGCGCCCTGCACGATGTTGGGCTGTGAGCACAACCCCCTTCTGTGGAATGTCGGGCCTCATACCATCCTCACGGAGTCGGTTTTCTAACCGTTTGTGGCAGACACATGAACATTTGTGGCCTGCTAGAGGTCATTTTGCCAGGGCTTCTGCAGTGCTCCTCCTCCTGTTTCGTCCTTGCAACAAAGGCGGAGGTAGCGGTCCTGCTGCTGGGTTGGTTGCACCTCCTACGGCCCCCTCACCACTCTCCTGGTGTACTGGCCCTGTCTCCTGTCACTACGCTGACAGACACAGAAACCCTTCTTGCCACAGCTTGCATTGATGTGCCATCATGGATGCAAGCTGCACTACCCGAGCCACTTTGTTTGGGTTGTAAGAGTCTGTGTCATGCTACAACGAGTGTGAAAGCACCACCAACATTCAAAAGTGAACCAAAAACATCAGCCCAGAAAGCATAGGTACTGAGAAGTGGACTGTGGTCCCCACCTGCAGACCACTCCTTTATTGAGTGGTGTCTTGCTAATTGAAAACAATTTCCACCTGTTGTTCCATTTGCACAACAGCATGTGAAATTGATTGTCAATCAGTGTTGCTTCCTAAGTGGACAGTTTGATTTCACAGAAGTTTGATTTACTTGGAGTTATATTGTGTTGTTTAAGTGTTCCCTTTATTTTTTTGAGCAGTAAATAAAGTTTGTGAACCCTTTAGAGTTTTCTATATTTCTGCATAAATATGACCTAAAACATCATCAAATTTTCACACAAGTCCTAAAAGTACATAAAGAGAATCCAGTTAAACAAATGAGACAAAAATATTTTACTTGGTCATTAATTTATTGAGGAAAATGATCCAATATTAGTGAGTGGCAAAAGTATGTGAACCTCTAGGATTAGCAGTTAAGTTGAAGGTGAAATTAGAGTCAGGTGTTTTCAATCAATATAATGACAATCAGATGTGAGTGGGCACCCTGTTTTATTTAAAAAACAGGGATCTATCAATGTCTGCTCTTCACAAGACGTTTGTGGATGTGCATCATGGCACGTACAAAGGATCTCAGAAAAAGAGTTGTTGATGTCCTGTTATTTTCCTTTAGAATTTTCTGATAAAATTCAGAATTCATTGTTATATCAATGATGGCAAGCCGTCCTGGCCCAGTTGCAGCAAAACAGGCCCAAACCATGATACTACCACCACCATGTTTCACAGATGGGATAAGGTTCTTATGCAGTGTTTTCCTTTCTCCAAACATAATGCTTTTCTTTTAAACCAAAAAGTTTTATTTTAGTCTCATCCATCCACAAAACATTCTTCCAATAGCCTTCTGACTTGTCCATGTGATCTTTAGCAAACTGCAGACAAGTAGCAATGTTCTTTTTGGAGCGTAGTGGCTTTCTCCTTGCAACCCTGCCATGCACACCATTTGTTGTTCAGTGTTCTTCTGATGGTGGACTCATGAACATTAACGTTAGCCAATATGAGAGAGGCCTTCAGTTGCTTAGAAGTTCCCCTGGGGTCGTTTTTGACCTCGCCAACTATTACACGCCTTGCTCTTGAAGTGATCTTTGTTGGTCGACCACTCCTGAGGAGGGTAACAATGGTCTTCAGTTTCCTCCATTTGTATACAATCTGTCTGACTGAGTCCAAACTCTTTGTTCAAACTGGTTTTATAACCTTTTCCAGCCTGATAAGCATCAACAACTCCTCAGAAATCTCCTTTGTTCGTGCCATGATGCACTTCCACAAATGTGTTGTGAAGAGCAGACTTTGATAGATCCCTGTTCTTTAAGTAAAACAGAGAGCCCATTCACACCTGATTGTCATCCCATTGATTGAAAACACCTGGCTCTAATTTCACCTTCCTATTAACTGCTAATCCTAGAGGTTCACATGCTTTTGCCACTCACTAATATGTAATATTGGATCATTGTCCTCAATAAATAAATGACCAAGTATAATATTTTTGTGTCACTTGTTTAACTGGGTTCTCTTTATCTACTTTTAGGACTTGTGTGAAAATCTGATGATGTTTTAGATCATACTTATGCAGAAATGTAGAAAATTCTAAAGGGTTCACAAACTTTCAAGCACCATTGTATACACACAAGCAGTTTAACTAAACAGTTTATTTTAGGAGATATTCTACATGGTGTACTTCATATTTAGTGCCAGTACTGTTGACCACAACTATGTTTTCAAGATCCAGTTCTCTTGCTTGATCTCATTTTTATTCCAATGATATAATGCAAAATTCACCTTGCAGATCTAAATCTGCAGAACGTAATATTTTTTTTGTTTGTTTATGTATACAGCAAACATGGCCATATGTATTTCAGTTAATTTCAGACTACCCTGAATAAGTTTAACAAAGTTAAACAAAGTCTTTTTTTACATAAAATATTACGCTTACTATACTTCCAGATTGTGTCTGTCTTTAAGTAGCCATTGATGTTGAAATCGACATTAAATAAACCCATTAAACCATCTCCATGCAGTGTGTATAAAATCACCAAGCACACGTTGGTTTTTCCCCCCTTCCCAGAATTATGAACATCTGTTTAAAGTCAACGACAAAGCAGCTGGTGGTTCTTTCTACCTGCAGTCTAAGGTATGTGAGACAATGAGGACTAATTCCTCAATATTAGGGATGCACACATACCACTGTTTTCCTTCCGAGATGATATGATACCTGAATTTCAAGTGTTGGCCAATACAGAGTACTGATACCTATACCAAGTTTATCTAATTTAACTACTCGATAGGTGCCTCTAAATCCTGATTTTTATAGCGTTCCACTTTTTATAGATTGCCTTAATTTTGGTAAAACCAGTGTTCTTTTTCCCAAATAAAATATAATAAGCTTGAAATAATAGTATTTCCTGTTTGAGTTTGAAAAGTTTTAGAACAATGAAAAAAATTATTTGACATAATGCAGTAACAAGCTCACACGCATAATCTCAGGAAGCATTTTAATTGTTGACTATATTCACATTTCAGCCACCCCTCAAAATACTGGTGAGAAAATCTCAAGCGAGAAACGATAACACATCGCAGACTGCTTTGAGTTAAGCTTCATCTAGTGGTGGGCATGTTGTCCCTTTGGAGTTATAAGGTTCTGTCTGCGTTCTGAGTAGTTTTGAGATATTAAGGTTCAAATATTTTGCATTCTGAATAGCAAAACTGATATGTGGAACAAATCTCTTTCATACATGAAAGTCACAGACACCTTTAAATGTATTTTAAATGTGCAATATCAAAAGCCTACCAAATTTGTAAATGCTTTTGTTTTTTTGGAGCAGGTCAAATGTAGAACCTTCTAATCCTAAGAACTCCCTTTCTCCTTGGAATTATAAGGTTCTATCTGCCAAAACTGTCTTGGCTCTCTACTCCGCAGGTACAACCGCAGATATAGTCCAAAATGCATAAAACTTAAAACACCTCACATAATGTTAATGATTTGTCACAGAATAAGTATACCGGTAAATGCATAACTAAATTTAGAAAAAAATGTTAGCTAGAACCTTATAATTCAATGAGGAAGGGGATAATGTTGCCAAGTAGCCTCTTCCGGGTATCAGGGCTCTCTATTACCGATACTGTGTGTAAGAGTCAGTATTGGCACCGTTACAGTATTGGTGCAGCGCTACTTATTATACCATATAACACTTCCTTCGGTCATTCATGTACTGATTGATCTGTCTTTTTAATGGCTTGTCCCAGTGTGATGTACTTTTAGTTCCTTAGCATATCATTTTGGTCTTATCTTGCATAGTTATAAAATGCCATTGCTTATGTACAAACTGAACAGTTACATGCATTATATGGATGACACAGTGGCCTATGTCGTCAGCACGGTCGCCATGTCCCCTGTTCAATCCCTACTTTGGACTCCACTTGTATGGAGTTTGCATGTCCTGCCTGTGTCCATGTCTGTTTACTCTGGGTCCTTTGGTTTCCTCTCACATTGAATCTGAATCACTGAGATGGGTCTGGCTGCAACCATGCACTCTCAGCCCCACATGCCTATTTACATTTATAATTTGATTTAATGCTAGATTGCTCTAAATTGGCCCAGTCTGAGAGTGTACTCACACTAGGCAATTCGAACCGCGCCCTGGCACGTTTGGTGCCCGAGCGTGGTTCGTTTGGCTAGTGTGAGTGCTCCCAGTCGCGCCAGGGGAATCACTCTCGGGCCCGCTTGAAATAGTTGGGCCGGAGCGCGGTTCGCTGGACTCCAGCAGTTAGCAGTGTGAGTGCAATCGCGCTCCGGCACGCTTTCGTCATCACAGACGCGCCCACACAGCACAGCGCACTTCATTGTTGTACATATGTGATCGGGTAATAACCTACTTCTGTGCCTTTCTTTGGTTTCGTTTTGTTCGCGCTGACACACAGCCCTAATACGCATAATAAGTGCATTGATAATGCAGCCAGTGTTCCAACTTCTTATGCTGCACATCAGACTCTCTGCTGTATTTCGCCTTATCGTGCTGTATAGCGGACTTCCTGCTTATATTTAATGTGACTTTTTTTGTTTCTCTTTGTGCACGCTGACACACAGCCCTAATAAGCCTTGTAATAACTGTACTGATGATGAACTATTTTTTGGCATCTCGTGATTACGGAGGCAGCTGCACAGCGCTCACAAAACGAAAGCAAAGAACGCTGACAGACAGCCTTAATACGACTTATAAAAATGCATTGTTAATGCATTGTATTTCGGCTTATTGTGCTGCACAGTGTACTTTATGCTTATACTTATACATGGCTTTTTTATTTATATTTGTTCGCGCTGTCTCACAGCACTAATGAGCCTTATAATAAGTGTATTGATAGTGCAGCTCAGTGTTCCGGCTTCTTGTGCTGTCCAGCAGACTTTATGCTTGTACTTACTATGTGACTTTTTGTTTCTCTTTGCGCGCTGACACACAGCCCTAATAAGCCTTATAATAAATGTACTGATGATGTGACACACACTTTTTTCGGCATCTCGTGCTTACGGAGGCAGCTGCACAGCGCGCACAAAACGAACGCTAAGAACGGCATAAACGTATGTGATTACCCGATCACACGTACAACCATGAAGTGTGCTGTGCAAGCGAGCATGCTGATGATGAAAGCATGACGAAAGCGCACCGGAGCGCGTTTCTGTTTGAACCTAGTGTGAGTGCGGGCCGGTTCAAGGCAACTGTGCTCAGTGTGAGTGCACCTGAGTGTGACCGACTAATATTGACATAACTTTGTTCTCGTCATGAGTAGCCATTGATGCCGAAAGCAATGTTAAATAAGATAAATATGCAAATAATATGGCTGAACTATGTGTGAATCCCATTTTAAACAGTGGTCATTCATGTGAAGTTGATCCTTTCTTTGCTGCTTTAAAGTCTATATTACTTGTGGCTATATGGCTGTCCACTAAATTTCTGAACATAAATTCTCCTGAGATGAATGAGATCGGACTGCAATTAACAGTTCAGCCAAAATTTTCCACATTTGGATAGGGTTAGGGTCAGGGTTCTGTGCACAGGTTAGTCAAGGCCCGAGCATTTGTTTACAAAGCTTGCTTTGTGTGCAACAATACAGTCATGCAAAAACAGTCCTTCCTCAAACAGTTGGCACACAGTGATCTAGAATGTCATCATGTGTTTCCCTTATCTGCAACGGAGGGGTGCAAACCCAGACCATTGTTCCTGCTCCTCCTCATTTTCAGCTGGCATATCTGTATGGCAAAGAACATGTTTTGCTGAAATGTTTGCTTATTTGCAGGTGGTGAGGGCAAAGGAACGTCTCGATGAAGAGCTCATTATACTGAATGAAAACAAAGAACCACAGCAGAAACAGGAGCAGCAGACATGAGTCGAGGCACTTATCAATTCTTCCCTACACTTCCACTGTAAATAATATCGTGGTTCTAATAAAGCTTTATTATTTTCTTTGTCATATGTAGATAATGATTTTAGACACATGATATGCTGTAATTATTTAATGTTAGGAACATCTACATTTAATGTTATAAAGAGGTTATGGTTTTGAACTGAAACAAAGGTACTGTATCAAAAACTTTCAGGCATGTGGTTCAAGTTGACAATTCATTTACTGTCCCTGAATACAAAGCCTGTTTGCATTTTTATGTTCTTCATCAACTTCAGACATTTCATTCTGTGATTTAACTCTTTGCATGTAGAGAGCAGATTACAGTGAAGAAAATAAGAAATTTATCAAAAGCGAATATTATAATGTAATTTCAAAGTTTTCCTGCCAAAGCTTTAACACGTGTAAACACCTTTATAAAGGGTTCCTGGGGGACCAGAGCAGCAGAGAACACAGGATGTAGGCATAAGTGCAGCCTTTATGGGTGACCGTTCACCAAGTTTGTGAACCCTTTAGAATTTTCTATATTTCTGCATAAATATGACCCAAAACGACATCAGATTTTCATAAAAGTCACACAATATAAAGAGAACCCAGTTTAACAAATGAAACAAAAATATTATACTTGGTCATTTTATTTATTGAGGAAAATGATCCAATATTACAGTAGTGAGTGGCAAAAGTATGTGAACCAGCTACAGCAAAAAAGGCCCAAACAATGATACTACCACCACCATATTTCCCAGATGGGATAAGGCTCTTAGGCTGGAATGCAGTGTTTTCCTTTCTCCAAACATAATGCTTTTCTTTTTAAACAAAAAGTTCTATTTTGGTCTCATCTGTCCACAAAACATTCTTCCAATAGCCGTCTGGCTTGTCCATGGGATTTTTAGCAAACTGCAGCGAAGCAGCACTGTTCTTTTTGGAGAGCAGTGGCTTTCTCCCTGCAAACCTGCCATGCACACCGTTGTTGTTCAGTGTTTTTCTGATGGTGGACTCATGAACATGAGATCATGAACATTAGGCAATGTGAGAGAGGTCTTCGGTTGCTGAGATGTTACCCTGGGGTCCTTTGTAACCTCGCCAACTATTACACGCCTTGCTCTTGGAGTGATCTTTGTTGATTGACCACTCCTGGGGAGGGTAACAATGGTCTTGAATCTCTTCCATTTGTACACAATCTGCCTGACTGTGGATTGTTGGAGTCCAAACTCTTTAGAGATGGTTTTGTAACCTTTTCCAGTCTGATGAACATCAACAACTCTTTTTCTGAGGTCCTCAGGAAATCTAATTTGTTCGTGCCGTGATACACTTCCACAAACATTTGTTGTGGAGAGCAGACTTTGATAGGTCCCTGTTTTTTAAATAAAACAGGGTGCCCACTCACACCTGATTGTCAGCCTATTGATTGAAAATCCCTGACTCTAATTTCACCTTCAGTGGTTTACATATTTTGCTGCTCAGTATTATGGATCATTTTCCTGAATAAATAATTGACCAAGTGTAATATTTTTGTGTCATTTGTTTAACTGGGTTCTCTTTATCTACTTTTAGGACTTGTGTGAAAATCACATGATGTTTTAGGTCATATTTATGCAGAAATATAGAAAATTCTACAGGGTTCACAAACTTTCAAGCACCACTGTATAGAAATAAGAAGCAATGACTCTGTGAGGCTAAATATATCAAATGCAACTTTATTAAACAATTGGTTTATTTTCATTGACATCAATATCAATATCGTAATAAAATTCCTCTAAAACAGGAGCACGCACACATTGTACCAATTGGAGACGTTTTACATGTTCAGATCAAGAACATGATGCCAGGAAAAAATATATATATTTATATATTTTGCATTTTCATATACAGTATTTGTACTTCTACATAAAACCTATAATAAAAAGGCACTTGGGGGTGGGGGGGACAAATACTGATATTAAAATAGTTTAATGTGCAAAAAGAAAAGTGGATACCGGCTTTTTCTGGCCATTGTCTTGCAATAACCCTTTACCACCACTGTGGCACTTATTTTTGAGCCAGTGTTAAAGTGGGATGTGTCTGTTACGGAGTTAGTTCCAAATGATGCAGTTTTGTACCGTATAGTTGCTGCCTGTCAAAAAGGCTGCTGAGATGATTACTCAATTTCAGTAAAATACATATTGCCAAATTAGGACACAGTCCCAGCCAGTTAAATCATTGCTGTGATATTTTACACATTCATAATAAGTCATGACATAACGCGACTTCCAGAGTGCTCGAAGGTTTAATGGGTCAAACAGCTTATTTGATATGTGTCTGATGTTGACCCTGGCGGGTCTATGTCATGAGCTTTCTCAAACAACTGGTGCAAACCAGACTCCAAAAGACACGAAAAGCCAATAAGCGTTGAGGGGTGAAAGAAGGTTTGAAGAGTAATACTGAAAAGACAAATGGCCCCAATTGCATTTCTTCATTTAAGTAATTGTAGTCTTGGCTGAACTATAGCAGTGATGTAAACACTTACAATTAGTTTGCTGTTGAATGTACCCTGAGTCAGCTGGGATAAGTTGGGCATGCATTTCCTTATACTTGTGTTGGACAATGAGTTTATAATTTTGTACTGTGTAAAAAAAAAACTTGGGGACACAAAGTTTGGTGACCCTTTTTTTTTTTTTCATTGCATCCTTAAAAGTCTTGTGCTAATACCGTTGTGTGGATATGTACTCACTCACCTTCATGCCCACAATTCATGCCTCTTTCTGTGTATAATCCTGGTTTGGGTATTTAACTGATCATCATGCACATTTAATTTTGTTTGTTTTATAATCTGATTAAGCTAGTGTGCTGGAAAAGGGCAAGTTTCTATTGAAAAACTGATGAGCTCCATTATTTTTTATACAACGTCTAATTCATTGCCAGTCACTAGAAAGAGACAGAGCAGTGCCTGTGTCTATGGACCCAAAAGTCCCTGAGGTGAAACTCATTGCTGAATTGGGTCATTCAACAGAAGCTTGCTTTTCTGTACATTATGTGAACCAGTGGGCCATCATTCTTAAACGTTCCTGTCTATCCCTCAATCTTCTCTCCTTTGTATGAGAAAACAAAAATGAAGAGCAGCAAGAACAAAGATAAAAGCAACGTCAACATCAGGAAATGTCTCGTCCAAACAATATAACAACCAGCAATAACTTTATAATGTTCTCAAACAGTGTGACCATCATGACCATCATGTAATTATACGACTGTGAGATGGTAGAAATAATTGGGAGGAGAAGTATAAGGGAATGTGTTCCAATATAACAATTGCCCATTTTCTCACAAAGACTGCTGATATCCTAGAAGTCTTTTGGGCAACGAGAGGTTTTGAGGAATTTCCTAAAATTTGTGTTCTACAAAAGAAGGATGGGAGGGCACCAGGTAGGTTAGGATAAACAGGTATTAGGTCTAAACGCTGTGGTCTTTAAAGAGCTCTCACAACTGGAACGAAGTCTGTGAGATATATATATATATATATATATAGTAGAAAAGGAATGTTTTTTATTAAGTTCACACACTGGCAAATTTGCAGACTTTTGGCACAGTGTCAATATTGCATTTGACCTAAACGTCTGCACATGTCTGTGTGTTCACGTAATGCACAGGCTGTTGTCAGCAGCTGTGCTGTCAGTAAATCATCTTCGTTTCTATGCTTTGCATAGTTCAGCATAGCATAGTCATCTGGGTGAAGGACAGTAAAACAAGAGTCCAGCATGTGGTATACCAGGTGAATTAGTGCCACTACAATGATGGGGTAACTGACGGTCAGGAATATACTGTATAACACATTTTGTCTTCCTTAAAACTCAGCTGCTGAGTTTTGTGTCTGTAATCCTCTAAGTCAGGTTCAAACATGCCCCTATGTAAATATTGTTGATCAAGTTTCTGTTTCTTGCCCCGTGAAGGACAGATTGTCATGAATACATTTATCCAAGTCTGAATTCAGAGTTATAGGTAGATAATAACAGCTAGACAACTTAGCAGCAAATGCAAGGTTTCCATATAGCTAGCAGGTGACTGAGAGGTGTGTCCTCTCACTAGGGGTTTGTATGTCTGGGTGACTGAAGTATCTCTCTATGCATGACTAGAGAATAGCTCAATGACATGCACTGATTGTCCTCTAAACAAAACTCTAATTAACCCACAACCCAAATACTGCTACCAAAGCTGACTAAATCAGTGTGACATACACTTGCATAAAAACTTTACATTATCACATTGTTCTGGAGACCTCTAATGAACTTTCATGGGTCACTGGTGATATGAAATTTCAGAGAAGAGCATATTAAGTGTATGTTGCATACACTAGGGCCCAGAAATACCTGTTACACATAAACAGCTGAGTTAAAGCAATCGTGCGGACTCCAGCTGGTACCTTCAGACTTTAGTTAAGTTAATCGATGAAAGCACAAAATATAGTGAGAGACTAGGTAGTGACTGATATGACGGTACTGGAAATAAGTCGAAGGAGATCTTGCTTCAGAGATGTGCAAACTACTTCTGAGTTGTGAAAACTGGAAATCAACACCTCCAGATCCCATCCCCCATGGCCCTACCCTTTGACTCCTCCAAAGCCGCCCTTTCACCCAGAATGCTGTGGATTAGTTGACCACAGCTGGCTTCAGCACTACAGAGCCTGAAGGGATCACCACCCAGGATAGGGGGTCATGGGATGCCCCTGTGGAGAGGTTGATTGCACCCCTAGGGTTTTCATCAGCTCCATCTTTCACCCTGGCATTACCCTTTCCACGTGCCCTGCCCTCTAAACCAAGCATTGGCATCACAGGCAAGCCAAGAGCAGAGGGTGAAAAAGCAGGGGGCAGCAAGGGTGACTTGGTCAGTCCATTGAAGGACAGAATAGGTGAACTGGGACTTCCCAGCATGCTTAGGTCCAGAGGTCGAGGACTCAGATGAGACAAGGGTAGAGATGTGCCTAGCAAAGCAGCCGCTGCACCTGGGAGAATAATGTGGGCATAGCTCAACTCAGACTCGTTCCCTGTGACATGAGACGGCTTCAGGAGGGGTGAGCTACCACCCCCTCCTCCTCCTACTGCTGCTCCTCCTACAGGGCTCGACTTCTGATCCTGTGAAGCCACAAAATGTCCATGTGCCTTGATGTGCTTGCGCAGTGAGCTTGGGTCTGTGTAGCGCTTCAGACATCCAGCCATCTTGCAGTAATATGGCTTGTCCACATAGTGCGTGCGTGTGTGCTTGAAGCGGTCACTGGAGTTGGAGTAGCGCTTGTTGCAGCCTTCATAAGGGCAAATGTAGGGCTTCTCTCCTGGGAAGTGTAGCAAAAGTGGGGTAAGTGACCTTTACTAGTCATCAATGGGAAATACAACTATGTATTTCTAGTTCAGTACCACTAACCTGTGTGTGAGCGGTTGTGGATTTTAAGGTTTTCCAGGCGTGAAAAGCTTTTGTTGCAGGTAGGACAGCGGTGGGGCTTCTCGTTGGTGTGAGTGCGGATATGTATTAGCATTTTGTACCTGAAGAGAAGGATGTTAGGGATTGTGCTGCACAGCTGATTTTATGGGAAGAAAGAAAAGAAAAAAGTATTTTACCTTGCATTAAAACCCCGTCCTTTGCGAGCACAGCCCTCCCAATGACAACAATATCCAGAATCCTTCTCAGGCTTGACGTGGAAGTCATTTACATGATCCACCAGGTCTTGCAAGGAGTCAAAAAGTAGGTGGCACTGCAAAGGAAATGTGGTGTTGAAGAGCTGGTACTACAGAACAGTGAGATCATAATCAGATATACAAGGGCATAAACAGCATACACCAATTTTCCAAGATTGGATTAAGGTCTGGAAATCGGAGTAGGAAATCCGGTAAAGAGAGCTGGATTTGAACTCAGTAATCTGATTTCTCAGCGCATGTAACCTGTTCCTCTGATTTGAATCAGTTTTCTCAGTCTGTGTACATAGACAAGGTATCTCGACATGTTTGCCAGGTCCGCTTATTCTTGCCCTTTTTTGGGGGGGCTTTTTCCATTGACCCCTGGCTTATTTTTCTCGCTGGATCTGGCATCCCCCGAAATAAACACAGCAGGGAATTAAACGCAGCGAAATTACTACCAACACTTTTGTGGAGAGTCTTTCTGAGTAAGGAAAGAAATGAAGAATTTCATTATTGAATTAATAAAGTTTTAAGTTTGCGTCACATCCTTCTTTGAGGTTATTGGATGGTTGCAAGGTAGAAATCTGATTATTATGGTAATATAAACTCATCGGCTACCCTTTATCTGATTACTGAGTGCATGTAAACTCGTTGATCGAATAACTGGCAAAAATATCATTTTCTGCAGTTATCTGATTATTAAGATTAGTAAACGCACAGTGATGCAGGTGATGAAACACTTTTTTTTCCTATACTTTATGTCCAAATCAGGTTATAATCTCAGTTTTTCCCCCTGAATTAGCAATATTTTACCATAAGGGGAAAAACAACATTCAGAAAAAAAACAATAACAGAACTGCCAATAATACAACATACTAGAACTAAGGGAAAAGGCGAACAAAATGGGTCAATGTCCAATATTTCTGACTAATATTGAGACAGTAACATACGCTGATATTTTCGTCCCTTCACCATAATTATTAGTTTTCCTGGTGGGCCCAGCGCATTCTGGAAATACTGGGTGCAAAACCAAAATACACACTGAAAAGGACCCCAGATCACTGCCGGCCAAATTGAGATTAATTTCTAAGATTTGCTCCCTATGTCATGGCAACATACACCTACCAAGCATAATAACAAACTCTACCTTCTTGTTTTATTGAGTTTAATTGTACCAAAAGGTCCAGCATTAACAGTAGTGTCATGATAGATTAATGAAAATTCTTAAAAACTAACATAATGATCTACCTAATCTTAAATATTAATGCAAGAAAAAAATGTACTGAATACTAAACATACACACTGTTTACGTATAAAATGTATACAATTGACACAATGTCAACAGCTTTGACAGTCAGCTGAATTCTGTACTAGTTGGGTAGTAGTCACACACAGCATATGAGAACAGTTGTGGCTGGTTGGACTCATTTACAGCCAGTTAACATACTCATTGTTACTACGTACATTTTTCAAAATTCATAAGAATGTGGACTCTAATTAAAATGGCTCATTCCAAAACACTAATCGCTATATTAAAAATCACTGGTGGCTTTCCCGTGACCCTGTTCAAGATTAAGCGGATAAAAATCAATGAATGAATGTTTCAAATCATAACATACCTAAAACAAACCAATCACCATTCCTTATGCTTACCTTCCTCCAGCGACAGGACAGCTGCTCATCTGCCGAAAGATCAGGAGAGGCTCGCTTGTCTTTAGGCTGGCCAATGAACATGGAAGAAGGCAGATGGAGTCCTCCCCCTCCGATCGGCACAAAGAATTGGAAAGCTTGTGAGGAAGCACCTCCCTCTATGTAACGAATGTGAGCAGACTCCTAAAAGGACACAGGATAATGTAAAAGTAGATTATTTTACAGAAAACCACCACTCAGATGTGTATAACTCTCACACTGCTACATGGGGATACTTCTAGGGAGTTTTTCCTTGCCACTGTCGCCCTAGGCTTGCTCAGTTTGGGATTGGACGTAGTTATTAGGAGATAATCTAAACTTGTAAAGTTGCTTTGAGACAATGCTCCATTGTAAAAAGCGCTATATAAATAAATCTGACTTGACTTGACTTGACTTCATCATTACACTTCCAAGCTAGCCTCGAACTTATACTGATAAATAGGGATGGGAATCAAGAACTAATTCCAAGTTATTACAATTCATCAGAATTGTATGCCTCTGAGATGATCACTTGCTTTTATCAATATGATTTTTTTCTGGCCATTGCTCATTGCAAAAACGTAGTGTCATCTATGTTGAAACATGGAACAAGAAGGACACATTTTGGAGAGGTGCCTCTGTGGGCTGCGGCCCTACCCCAGTAGCTCTGTATAGCATTTTGAACAGAGAAGGAATTAAGAAAAGAAAAAATTATTATAAGAATATAAAATAAAATATAAGTAAGGTTAAAAAGGGGTTGAAATGACGTAGTGTTGCACAATTATATATTTTTATTAATTGAGTAAGACTTATTGAGAAAACATATTACTTGAACAATAGATTGACCAATCAAAGACATGCCTGCTAATGACCCTCAAGCCATGACATTTAGAAAATGTCTCACACACAGAGCAAGCAACAGCAATTATGGACCGAACCAACCTTTTCACTCCCAACATGATGTTTGTTTATTCAGCACATACAGTGGTGCTTGAAAGTTTGTGAACCCTTTAGAATTTTCCATACTGTGAACCTCTAGAATTAGAAGTTAATTTGAAGGTGAAATTACAGTCAGGTGTTTTCAATCACTGGGATGCCAATCAGGTGTGAGTGGGCACCCTGTTTTATTTAAAGAACAGGGATCTATCAAAGACTGCTCTTCACAACAAATGTTTGTAGAATGAACAAATGAACAAGGAGATTTCTGAGCACCTCAGAAACAGAGTTGTTGATGCTCATCAGGCTGGAAAAGGTTACAAAACCATCTCTATAAAGAGTTTGGACTCCACCAATCCACAGTCAGACAGATTGTGTGCAAATGTAGGCAATTCAAGACTATTGTTACCCTCCCCAGAATTGGTCGACCAACAAAGATCACTCCAAGAGCAAGGAATGTAACAGGCCCACAGAGTAACTACTAAGCAACTGAAGGCCTCTTTCACATTGGCTAATGTTAATGTTCATGAGTCCACCATCAGAAGAACACTGACCAACAATGCTGTGAATGGCAGGGTTGCAAGGAGAAAGCCACTGCTCTCCAAAAAGAACATTGCTGCTCGCCTGCAGTTTGCTAAAGATCACATAGACAAGCTTGAAGGCTATTGGAAGAATGTTTTGTGGACAGATGAGATACAAAATACAACTTGTTGGTTTAAAAGGAAAGCGGTATGTTTGGAGAAAGGAAAATACTGCATTCCAGCATAAGAACCTTATCCCATCTGTGAAACATGGTGGTGGTAGTATCATTGTTTGGGCCTGTTTTGCTGCATCTGGGCCAGGACAGCTTGCCATCATTGATGGAACAGTGAATTCTGAATTATATCAGAGAATTCTAAAGGAAAATGTGCTGTACAGAGGAATGGGCTAAAAATCCTCCAAGCTCAGTCCAAGACTGATCAACAGTTACAGAGGGGGGGGGGGGGGGATACTGAAAGCAAAGGTTCACATACTTTTGCCACTCATTAATATGTAATATTGGATCATTTTCCTCAATAAATAAATTACCAAGTATAATATTTTTGTGTCATTTGTTTAACTGGGTTCTCTTTATCTACTTTTAGGTATGAAAATCTTATGATGTTTTAGGTAATATTTATGCAGAAATATAGAAAATTCTAAAGGGTTCACAAACTTTCAAGCACCACTGTATAATAGCACAAATAGTGTCCGTACTAACCACTGCACAACAGTACCGCCCCAATTAGCTTTTATGGGTATATCTATATAATCTTTATAATATACCACAGAGACAGGGTGAGGCTGTTCACTTGAGTGGGGCACCACCCTTGGTGGGGTTTGTGTTTAGGATATCAGAATTCCAGGATAAGTGCATGTCCTTTACTGATGTATCACTTGGGGGTAAAACTAACCACAAAACTGAACAAATCTACATGGAGGTGCCATGAAAAAGGTGGGAAAATTAAACAAAGAACTTAATCTAAAATGGAAGAAATGCAGAATATCAGCAAACTAAGACTGGGAACATTTCAGATCCAATAAACTGTGTTAGTTCAGATCCCCTATGGAGTGGTGTGAAAAAGTGCTTGCCCCCTTTCTGATTTCCTATTTTTTGTCACACTTAAAGTGTTTTAGAACATCAAACCAATTTAAATATTAGTCAAAGACAACACAAGTAAACATAAAATGCAGTTTTTAAATGAAGGTGTTTTTTATTATTAAGAGAGAAAAAAATCCAAACGTACATGGCCCCTAAACATAACTGGTTGGGCCACCCTTAGCAGCAACAACTGCAACCAAGCGTTTGCTGTAACTTGCAATGAGTCTTTTACAGCGTTGTGGAGGAATTTTGGCCACTCATCTTTGCAGAATTGTTGTAATTGCCACATTGGAGGGTTTTCTAGCATGAACAGCCTTTTTAAGGTCATACCACAGCCTCTCAATAGGATTCTGGTCAGGACTTTGACTAGGCCACTCTAAAGTCTTCATTTTGTTTTTCTTCAGCCATTCAGAGCTGGACGTGCTGGTGTGTTTTGGATCATTGTCATGCTGTAGAACCCAAGTTCGTTTCAGCTTGAGTTCACGAACAGATGGCCGGACTTTCTCCTTCAGGATTGTTTGGTAGACAGCAGAATTCATAGTTAGATTTATCACAGCAAGTCTTCCAGGTCCTGAAACAGCAAAACAGCCCCAGACCATCACACTACCAAAACCATATTTTACTGTTGGTATAATGTTCTTTTTCTCAAATGCTGTGTTACCTTTACGCCCGATGTAATGGGACACACACCTTCCAAAGAGTTCAACTTTTGTCTCGTCAGTCCACAGAATGTTTTCCCAAAAGTCTTGGGGATCATCAAGATGTGTTCTGGAAAAATTGAGACTAGCTTTAATGTTCTTTTTGCTCAGCAGTGGTTTTCATCCTGGAACTCTGCCATGCAGGCCATTTTTGCCCAGTCTCTTTCTTATGGTGGAGGCATGAACACTGACCTCAACTGAGGCAAGTGAGGCCTCCAGTTCTTTGGATGTTGTTGTGGGGTCTTTTGTGACCTCTTGGATGAGTCGTCGCTGCTCTCTTGGGTTAATTTTGGTCGGCTGACCACTTCTGGGAAGGTTCACCACTGTTCCATGTGGATAATGGCTCTCACTGTGGTTCGCTGGAGTCCCAAAGCTTTAGAAATGGCTTTATAACCCCTTCCAGACTGATAGATCTCAATTACTTTCTTTCTCAATTGTTCCTGAATTTCTTTGGATCTCGGGATGATGTGTAGCTTTTAAGGATCTTTTGGTGTACTTCACTTTGGTAGGCAGGTCCTATTTAAGTGATGTCCTGATTGAGAACAGGTGTGGCAATAATCAGGCCTGGGTGTGGCTAGAGACAGTGAACAGTAGAGGTGAGATAAACCATAGTTAAGTAGGTTTGGATTTTTTTTCTCCCTTAATAATAAACACCTTCCTTTAAAAACTGCACTTTGTGTTTACTTGTGTTGTCTTTGACTAATATTTAAATTGATTTGATGTTCAGAAACACTTAAGTGTGATGAACATGTTAAAAAAAAAAGGAAATCAGGAAGGGGGCAAACACTTTTTCACACCACTGTAAATATTAGTTTTATGTTTCCAGCTTTCTCTCTACAACTGTAAACCCTACAACTTGTTACTCTTTCATTCCCAGCTCTCTGTTTTCAAAACTGCTGATCTATCTTGGCCAAGGCAGCGTCTCACATAATACACGGCGAATCCTTATTCTGACTCTGGCCAGTTTGAATAATATGTCAGCGAGGTGCACCTCATTGGGACTAAGTGCGTCCTGTTAAACTTTGAAGTGTTAACAGCATGTGACTGTGCCATGGCTTCTAGGCGACAGAGTTGCCTTACGAGACTCCTGAAAGCTTATTTGCCGCCCTCTGGTGGTGTCTGCAGAGGTAAGCGCTTGAGCACTTTCAAAATCAAATAGTTCAAATGGACTGTTAGAGGTAAAAATTGTATTTACATTTATACACCTCAGTCATCACAACCTGATGCTGAAACTAAAGCCAAACAGTAACAAAAATGGAAACAATAAAATTCATAAGATTGAAAAAAAAAACATAAAAAAACATAATTTACTGAAATTATGAGAACATTGTCAAGGTATGGACTATATAGAAACACTGGACTAAGGGTTGTTTGGTGTGGGATGTTAGTTAGGCAAGAGGTCTGTAACCATTACATACAGAAATTGCATGATGCAATCATGTTATCATGGAGCATGTTGAAGAATGTTTCCAAAATATAGTGGAATCCATGCCAAAAATAATTAAGGCTATTTTGAGAGCACAGTGAGACCCTGCCCAGTGTATTGTCAATCCTAATAAAGTCCCTGGTGAGTATATAATCATAGGTAAAATGTTTCGCTTAGCCATTTTGAGAAATATATGCACAGACGAAGTACTGACAGCATTTATGTCATTACAAGTAGAAAGAGAGAAGGAAAAAAAATGTAGTCTTGGGATACAGATAAAACTGTGATTAAATGACCACACAGATGAGATATATTGAAAATGGGTCTAAAAAGTCTGATCTTTTTTGCTGGGTCCCCTTTTTGGCTGAGAGAACGCTGAGAGAACGCTGAGAGAACTGACGCGGAGAATTGCGAGGATCTGGCAACCCAGACTGATCTGCGGTTGCACACAGGAGTAGTTTTGTAGCTGCTAGCAGCTTTTACCTTTGATATATTTTAATTCCCGATCGCATCTGTATCTTATATAATCGTATATATAGTAGGTTTTTACAACATCTTAATCATTTTATTCTCGTACCGGCGGATTATATATTTTTTTGCCGCTAATCGTTATTTAGTAACTTTACAGGTATACCGGCTTGTGTTTGCAGTAGTTAGCCATTAGCAAAACCAGAGTTGCGTCTTCTTCGCAGTAGTGTGTGTTTTTATAACTTTTTTACAGTCTTTTCCAACCTTCTTTCTGAGATTTAGTTTTTTTGTGACGTTTTGTATTAACTTGGATTAACGCTTTAATCGAGCATTGCATTGGACCATCGGCTGCAGCTGAACCAGATCTTCACTCGGCACCTCACAACACCACCCGAATCTAAGTACCTTTAATTGTACTAACATGGCTTCTGCTGTGCTTGTTCCCTGTGCCGAGTGTGGCATGTTTAGCTATTCTTCCTCCGTCATTAGTGTAAATTTTACTTGTGATAGGTGTAGGCTTGTAGCCAGTCTGACGGAGAGATTGTAGTTTTAGAGGCGTGCATCCAGACATTAGAGAAGGCTAGCTCAGCTCCTAGCTAAGCAGATCTGGATGCCAAAGGTGAAGTTAGAGCCCCCATCTCGGCAGAGCCCTCGCAGCAGGACAAGTGGGTGACGGTTCAGCGATGTAGTCATAAGGCTAGTCCACAAGAGCACCACTCTTTACCTGTTCACGAGTCCAACAGGTTTGCCCTCCTCAGTGATGCACCCACTGAGCAGCCTGTTGAAAGAGCTCTGGTCATAGGTGACTCTATTTTACGACACGTGAAAGTAGCTACCCCTTTAGGGACACCAGCAGCTAGAGTTACATGTATCCACGGAGCTAGAGTGCCGGACATTGTAACGATTCTTAGTGAACTCGAGAGCCGTAGATTCTCTACGATAGTTATTCGTGTAGGGGCTAATGATATACGCCTTCGTCAGTCAGAGGTTACTAAGGCTAATTTTGTAGAGGTGGTTAGAGTGGTGAAGGCGATGTCCGATGCAGTAGTGTGCTCTGGCCCCATCCCAATGCGGCGAGGTGACCAAGCCTACAGCAGGTTATGGTCGCTGAACTGCTGGCTGTCCAAGTGGTGCTCTGAAAACAACGTGGGCTTTATAGACAACTGGACAGCCTTTGAGGGTAAGCCTGGCCTTTTAGGATGGGACGGTGTCCATCCCACTCGGAAGGGTGCCGCTCTCATCTCCTGCAACATTGCCCATAGTCTTATGGCCCGATTGGTTAGGGGCTGACTATCCAGAGCAGGGGTCAGGCAGCAGACAAACCGGCTTAACCAACTGTCTGCTGGTAGCCATATAC
This sequence comes from Ancistrus triradiatus, assembly GCA_025084515.1. Taxonomy (NCBI): domain Eukaryota; kingdom Metazoa; phylum Chordata; class Actinopteri; order Siluriformes; family Loricariidae; genus Ancistrus; species Ancistrus triradiatus. The sequence goes on along the minus strand of JAJAGP010000808.1, from coordinate 136,701 downwards.
CGTCACCCAGAACCCACATTATTGAAACTGTGTCTGTTACCCGCATCTGCCCTAAACGTAAACGCTCTCAAAAGGTCTGTTTTAATAACCTCATTAGTATAAAGAGATAGCTTCCCAGATAGCACAAATAGCTCCCAAAGAAATAACAACATTAGACTAAAGCTAGGATTACTTAACGTTAGATCACTTACAAACAAAGCAGTGATTTTAAATGAAATAATCACTGATAAACGTTTACATGCTCTCTGTCTCACTGAGACTTGGATTAGACCTGATGAATATTTAGCCTTAAATGAAGCCTCACCTCCTGGATGCAGTCATGCTAATCGCCCTCGTCCTAATGGTCGGGGGAGGCATAGCCACAATTTTTGACAAAGAGCTAGGTGTTACAACTAAATCCCATTACAGGGCTAATGAAATACTGATTCTTAATGTGACTGATCCATCATTATGGAAGTCAAAACCACATTTTTTTTCAGCTTATCACTATTTACCGTCCTCCTGGTCCCTATTCAGAATCTTTTTAGGAATTTGCTAAATTTCTTTCTTGCTTACTACTGTCAACAGATAAGGCTTTAATTGTAGGTGATTTCAATATTCACTTTGACAATGAGCAGGATCCACTTATAATTGCTTTCGAGTCCATCTTAGAATCCATGGGTATCACTCAGAATGTGATGGGACCAACCCACCGCTGTAATCATACTTTAGATCTAATATTAACATTTGATATCAAAATAGATAACCTTGATGTTTTCCCCCAAAGTGATTCGATTTCAGATCACTATCTTTTAGTATTTGAGCTATCTCTAATAAATAAAATCCTTCTGCCTCGTTATCACACTAAGCACACTATCACATCTGCTACTCCAGCTGCGTTTATTAAAAACCTACCAGACTTAAAATTTAATACACCTATGGAGATAAATCATCTTGTGTAAATGAGCAATTAGAATGTGTGCTTCGCTCAACCCTGGACATGACTGCCCCTGCTAGGGTCAAACGTATTAGGGAAAAAAGGCTAGCACCATGGTATAATGACCACACCCCTACCTTAAAGCAAAGAACATGGCATTTAGAGCACAAGTGGAGACATAGTAAATTGGAGGTGTTTAAGCTTGGTTGGAGGGACAGCATGACAGAGTATAAGCATGCCCTCACTAAAGCTAAAGCTGCATACTTCTCTTCAATCATAGAGAAAAATAAGAATAATCCAATATTTCTTTTTAATACAGTCTGCAAATTAATAAAAATCCCCACAGAAAGTGATTCTCCCGTTCTGTGTCATTTTAATAGTAATGATTTTCATGACTTTTTTTAATGATAAGATAGAGAACATTAGGCATAAAACTCAATGCTCATCACATCACCAAACTATTCAGCCACCTTCCAGATGCAGCACTAGTGAAGACATCTGTTTAATGAGCTGTAAATCAAGATTAGAATCTTTTACCCCAATTACTAATACTTAACTATCCGCACTGATCAGCTCGTCTAAGTCATCAACATGTTTATTAGATCCCATTCCTACACGTTTACTCAAACAAGTAATACCTAGTATTATAGAGCCACTGTTAGTTATTTTAAATTCATCCTTTACCTTTGGTTATGTGCCCAAATCCTTTAAGTCTGCCGTTATCAAACCACTGATTAAAAAAGCCAATCTTGACCCTTGTGTGATATCTAATTATAGACCAATTTCAAATCTACAGTTTCTGTCCAAAATCTTAGAAAAAGCCGTCTATCAGCAGCTCTGCAGTTACCTTCAAAGGAATGATATTTATGAAACATTTCAGTCTGGCTTCAGGCCCCATCATAGTACTGAAACAGCATTAATTAGGGTACTAAATGACTTGTTAATATCCTCAGATAAGGGATGTGTTTCTTTTCTTGACGACGTTTTACTAAACAGACTAGAAAATACTGTAAGTGGGATTAGCACTCTCTTGGTTTAAATCCTACTTAACCGACCAGTTTGTTCATATAAATAATCTAAGGTCTACGCTCTCAGAAGGGAAGTATGGCGTGCCTCAGGGGTCAGTGCTTGGCCTGCTTTTATTCTCTCTGTACATGCTGCCACTAGGCTCAGTTATTCGTAAACATGGCATTAGTTTCCACTGCTATGCAGATGATACACAGCTGTACATTTAAGCCAAACCTAATGACAGCCTTACAATCTGCAAAATTGAGGACTGTGTACAGGAAATAAAAGAGTGGATGTCATTTAATTTTCTCTTACTTAACTCAGATAAAACTGAGGTTCTATTAGTGGGACCCAAGGCTGTGAGGGACAGGTTATCTACATCTATTGTAAAACTAGATGGCTGTCCAGTATTGCCCTGTCCATCTGTAACAAACTTAGGTGTCATATTTGATTCAGATCTCTGCTTTGATGCGCACATTATCAGCATCAGTCGAATTGCTTTCTTTCAATTATGTAAAATCGCTAAACTTAGAAATATCCTCTCTTTAATTATGCAGAGAAACTGGTTCATGCGTTTAAGGTTGGATTACTGTAACGCCTTATTTACTGGATGATAAACTTCAATTAGTTCAGAATGCAGCCACCCAAATGCTAACCCGAACTAGAAACTTTGATCATATCACTCCTGTTCTATCATCACTGCACTGGTTACCAGTTAAATTCCGCATTGATTACAAAATACTTCTTATAACTTCTAAAGCTCTACATGGCCTGGCCCACATTATCTGAGTGAACTCTTAGAGTTTTACAATCCAGCTCGTCTAGTTCGTTCGCAGGGTTCAGGACTTCTTTTAGTTCCTAGAATTAAAAAAGTCACAGCAGGGGGAAAGGCTTTCTCATACATGGCCCCCCAACTATGGAATGAACTTCCCACTTTCATTAGAGACTCAGACACTCTCCAAAATTTTAAATCTAGGCTAAAGACATACCTATTTACGCAGGTTTTTGACTAGATTTAGACCAGGATACATGGCTTGGGTCAATGGGGCCGGAGTCTGGAGTCATGTCTGGCCTGCCTGCCTTGTCCGTTAGCCAGGAGTGTCGGGTGGGCGGTCTGGCTGAACTGGGCTTCGGTACTCTTGATCTTGACTCGTGCATCCTTGCCTTAGACTAAGGGCAGAGGTGGGGGTTCATAGCCAAAGAGTCTTATGGTGATCATAGACGCTGGGCTGCTGTCTTCTGCCTCCCATGGGGTTGCCAATGTCTCATGTGATCCCTCTTGGCTGCGGTACCTACCAGTTCTCCTCTTTCTAGCTATGCTGCTGCTAACTTAATGCGCAGGGGTCTCAATGCCCTACACTTGGCATCGTGATGACATGGCATCAGGGATGTTAATAGGGACACTGTGCTCTTAATTCAATAACTAATTACATTTTCTGTTTCTCCTCGAGCTGTGTTACGGCAGTTCCGGGCCCTCCACATGATGTAATTCTGATGGAGCTCCAATTGGCATAATTCACATTTTATTCGACCATAAACTCATGACTTTAGTTTTCGCTCTTAGATTATCATTCATACCCGGCCACTTAATGTCGATGTGCATACTTCAAATTCATTTCAAACTTGACTCATGACTTTAGTTCGCTCTTAGATTTATCATCTACGACGCCCAAGGAGGTTGGGCCCTTTTTGAGTCTTGGTCCTCCCAAGGTTTATTCTAGAACTAGGGAGTTTTCCTTGCCACTGTCGCCCTAGGCTTGCTCAATTTGAGATTGGACGTAGTTATTAGGAGATAATCTAAACCTGTAAAGTTGCTTTGAGACAATGCTCCATTGTAAAAAGCGCTATATAAATAAATCTGACTTGACTTGACTTGATGAGTGAGAGCTGACGAAGGTCTGTGAAGTTCATGCTGTTGACTGAGCACTGCCAGTAAGCTCTCAATTCAATTGGGAAATAACTGAATTAGGAGACATGAGGACTGCTTACTCATATCTCGTGCTAAATCTGATTTACCCTTGCATTGCATCAGCTGGACCTGACCGGGGCAACGAGAGAAGAAGAGCACCAAGCTGGGTCCCTGAGGCCAAAAAAGATGCCTGGCTCGTTTGTTGGGAGATGTCTCGGTCTCAGTTAACCACTACTTTTCCTGGTGATGATCACATTGGCAACTAAGAGTGTAACGATTCAGTCTGCTCACAATTTGATTCACGAAACTGAGTTCATGTTTCAATTTTCTCACGATTATTGATTTTACATTTGACAAAGACATTCCAAAAGACATTTTCTTGCATACCTCTCTGTACAGCATTTCTTATATTCAGTATTAATTTTTATTCTGTTACTGCAATACTATTCTAATATCTTTGTGTGTTTGACTGACTGAATCTGTGTGAATATTATTCTGTTTTTGTGTAGATCTGCGCTGGTATGGAGCAGCAATCCTAATTTCATTGTATAATATACAACGACAATAACTTCTAATATCTTACTTTAGCTTCACCATATCTTAATTAACCGGGGAAAACATTCCTTTTTATTTCTGAAGAATAACAACTCAAACTAATGTGTACTTTTCTTGTATAAAAATAATTTAATATAATAATTTAAATAAAAATAAACTTTTGTTCCCCTGCAATTAAAAGATACTATGGGTTCTCACTGTGATATGTGTCTGTGAGTATGAATGCGCCATCTTCTAGTGTTAAAAAATGGAATTGCATTACATGAAAAAAATCAAGGATTTATAATCCAATTAGACAGACGATGCATCATCCCACCCAACGATGGACATCGTCCCATTTTTGCATTCGCGATACATTGTGTCACGATGCATCGTAATAGCTATTGGCAGCTGAGAAGGTCAGTACAGACCTCTCTATTCAAGCCACAGTTTCCAACTCCTCCTTAGGGATCCCCAGAAATTTCCCAATCCAATTGTGAGATATAATTCCTGGTCTGGCATGGTGTCTCTTTCGAGTGGGATATGCTCTAGCGAAAACTAATTTCTGTTGCATGTAGCTCTCTGTCACTATATTCTTGTTTTGATCACTACCCAAAGTTCATGAGCATAAGTGAGGACAGGCATGCAGAGTAGAGCTGCATGGTATACCAATACTAGAAAAGTATCGTGATAAAGAAAAGCTTTTTTCAGTTAGAACTGTGAGTTTGTTTTGATTTGCCACAGGGGGGCAATAGGTGCGTGCAGCACTCTGCTGTCTGTCCCTGCAGGTAAGCACTGTGAATTAGAAGAGAGAAAACGGACAGTTAATGGCTGCTAATTCCAGTGCTTTTGCCAACCGTTCACGACTTGTAGAGAAAGTAAACACAAGAAGTGAAATATGGAATTATGCAAAATATGTTTTAAACCTAAAAGACCAAGGGAGACTTCCTTGTATTGAGAGCTCACAGAGTGGCAGGTTAATGAATATGATAGATAATGTTATTCAATCATGCTCATGTGCTCAAATATAAAGCACACGAGTGAGATCTGTTATGTGACAAGCGATCTTTTAAACCAACTGACTTTGACAAGGAACTTACGGGCAATAATAACTGTTTAACTGGCTTTATTTCTTGAATTTAGAAACTCTAAATTTGAACATCTCTATGCTAACATTAAGTTCATTATAACTACTAAACTGCTAAAAATCTGGCACTCACAATCACAAGTAGATCATCAACACCAATTATAAATATAATCAGTTTAAACTCAGCAGACTCAGCAGTACTCGTAATGGTAATTATGGCATGTACATTTTTGTCAATAATTATTTCTGTTGCTAGAAAATGTAGTCAGTAGAAACTGCTTAACTAGTGAGATCTGACTGCAAATTCAAAGTTGACCAAGCTGTCAAAGAAATCTCATAAACTAAGGATACAGAGGATTTGGCTGTAGATTTTAGAAGATAGTCTAAAATTGTACAGTTGCTTTGAGACAATGCTCCAAAAGCGCTATATAAATAAATCTGACTTGACTTGACTTCAGATTACTGCTCACTGTGTAAAAGCCTTAATAACAAATTTGACCTTTCTAATCTGATTATTTTCAATAATCAAATTATTAATGGTATACATTACCTAATGACTGTCAAAATGTATTTCTGGGTTTTTATTGCTAATAAAAAAACAAAGAATTTTAAGTTCCAAGTTGTATCATCTATTATTCCATTACCTTTCCTGATGTTTTAGGTTTTTTGCCGTGGTATTGTTTCAGTATTGGTATCGAGATACTTTAGGCAGGTACCGTATCGAAGTCATAATTTTGGTATCGTGACAACACATATGCAGAATGGTACATAGTACACTGCTCAAAAAATAAAGGGAACACTTAAACAACACAATATAACTCCAAGTAAATCAAACTTCTGTGAAATCAAACTGTCCACTTAGGAAGCAACACTGTTGATAATCAATTTAACATGCTGTTATGCAAATTAAATAGACAACAGGTGGAAATTATTGGCAATTAGCAAGACACACTCAATAAAGGAGTGGTTCTGCAGGTGGGGATCACAGACCACTTCTCAGTACCTATGCTTTCTGGCTGATGTTTTGGTCACTTTTGAATGTTGGTGGTGCTTTCACACTTGTGGTAGCATGAGACAAACTCTACAACCTACACAAGTGGCTCGGGTAGTGCAGCTCATCCATGATGGCACATCAATGCGAGCTGTGGCAAAAAGGTTTTCTGTGTCTGTCAGCGTAGTGTGCAGAGGCTGGAGGCGCTATCAGGAGACAGGACAGTGCACCAGGAGACATGGAGGAGGCCATAGGAGGGCAACAACCCAGCAGCAGGAACGCTACCTCCGCCTTTGTGCAAGGAGGAACAGGAGGAGAACTGCCAGAGTCCTGCAAAATGACCTCCAGCAGGCCACAAATGTGCATGTGTCTGCACAAATGGTTAAAAACCAACTCCATGAGGATGGTATGAGGGCCCGACGTCCACAGATGGGGGTTGTGCCCACAGCCCTACACCGTGCAGGACGCTTGGCATTTGCCAGAGAACACCAGGATTGGCAAATTCGCAACTGGCGCCCTGAGCACATGTGACAGACGTGACAGAGTCTGGAGACGCCGTGGAGAGCGATCTGCTGCCTGCAGCATCCTGCAGCATGACCGGTTTGGCAATGGGTCAGTAATGATGTGGAGTGGCATTTCTTTGGAGGGCCGCACAGGCCTCCATGTGCTCGCCAGAAGTAGCCTGACTGCCATTAGGTACCGAGATGAGATCCTCAGACCCCTTGTGAGACCATATGCTGGTGCGGTTGGCCCTGGGTTCCTCCTAATGCAGGACAATGCTAGACCTCATGTGGCTGGAGTGTGTCAGCAGTCCCTGCAAGATGAAGGCACTGGAGCTATGGACTGGCCCGCCCGTTCCCCAGACCTGAATCCGATTGAGCACATCTGGGACATCATGTCTCGCTCCATCCACCAACGTCACGTTGCACCACAGACTGTCCAGGAGTTAGCGGATGCTTTAGTCCAGGTCTGGGAGGAGATCCCTCAGGAGACCATCCGCCACCTCATCAGGAGCATGCCCAGGTGTTGTAGGGAGATCATACAGGCACGTGGAGGCCACACACTGAGCCTCATTTTCACTTCTTTTAAGGACATTACATCAAAGTTGGATCAGCCTGTAGTGTGTTTTTCCACTTTAATTTTGTGTGTGACTCCAAATTCAGGCCTCCATTGGTTAATAAATTTGATTTCCATTGATGATTTTTGTGTGATTTTGTTGTCAGCACATTCAACTTTGTACAGAACAAAGTATTCAATGAGAATATTTCATTCATTCAGATCTAGGATGTGTTATTTGAGTGTTCCCTTTATTTTTTTTGAGCAGTGTACATACATAGGACAACTTTGTCCAAGGACTAAGCTCCTGCTTCACCACCACAGACTGGTACAATGACTGCAAAATGGCCGACAACTAGCCAATCTGTTTGTCAGTCTCACACTCTCTATAGCATCATTCATGAACAAGGTCCCAAAGTACTTTAACTCCTCCACTAGGAGTCATTTTCTACCCTTCCCTGAAGAAAGCACCCCAGTCTTGTTTGGCAGAGTACCACTGCCTCAGACTTGGGGGTGATTTTTCCCATCCCAGCTGCTTCACACTCAGCACCTAAGCACCCAAACACAAATGCACATCAAAGGTGCACCTCAGTTTGTGATAACAGATGATGTGAAATCATCTGCAAAAAACATCACCTAATGTCTAACCATCTGTAATGGACCCTCTCCAGCCTTGGATGTTCATTGATATCCTGTCCACAAACACCACAAAGAGGAGTGGAGACAACATGCACTGGATTAGCATGTAGACTGGATTAGCATACTCCTGTAACCCTTCACAAAGATATGTACCGTATTTTCCGGACCATAAAGCGCACCGGATTATAAGACGCAATATCAACGATCGGCTGCTAACGGGTATATTTTCATACATAAAGCATATTTCATGACAAAGTTATAAGACGCATGAAATGAAACAAAACTCTTAAGTTTCCTCGGAAACTCAGTTTGGTCTTCTTTACCTGGCGCAGGGCGTCATCTTGCTTCCTCCACTTCCGTATCATTGATTCGTTAATGCTGAATTCTCTCGCAGCTGCTCTATGTCCATTTTGTACTGCGTGACTGATAGCGTTGAGTTTGAAATCCGCTTCGAAAATAAATGAATGCATGCACACACCGTAATGGTGAAGCACATACCGTATTTCTCCGCTATGCTGCGCACTACGTTTGCCTTAAGCTTCGTAACCTACCAAAGACTGTGCTAAAACATTTTGACAGATTTATGAGCGCCGTGTACCATCTACAATCGGTTGTAGGTCAGAGGGCTCAACCAGAATTAATTCATACATTAGACGCACTGCATTTAAAGGCGCACTGTCGATTTTTGAGAAAATTAAAGGATTTTAAGTGCGCCTTAGGTCCGAAAAATACGGTATGTAAAAAATAACTGGTCCATGGTTCAATGGCCTAAGCAAAACCCAAATTGTTCTACTTGAATCCTAATTTCAACTATCAGATGGAGCTTCCACTTTAGGACTGCATATTGTTTTGGGAGACCGAGGAGTCTAACATTGCAGTAAACAAACTTGTAAATAAAATCAGCAATATAGCCATTTGTTTTTACCTTAAACCTTAAAAGCAAACTTAAAATTCAAATCAATTTCAATTTGTTTTTTTTGTTCGTTTGTTTTTTTGGAGGTGGATTTGGTATATAGACTTCAACTGACATAGCTACAGACCTCTTATCCAAATAAGCTAATGTGACAATGGCTGAAAGCCTGTAGTATTTACATTAAGAACACATCTATGTTAGCTTGTACTTAAGATTAGCAACTTTTGCATTTCTGGTTAAACGATTTATCTTTTAAACTTCTTTCACTTCTTTATCTTACCCCAGAGAATATATGTGAGGATCCATTTCCATTGGGGAGTTCAGGAGAGCAGGGTGTGTGCCGTGAGGATGGGGACATGCTGAGGTCCACTGCAGGAGGTGTGCAGGGTTCTAGCTTCTCTGCAGTCACCATGGACACACCTGTGTACACACACAGTTATCATGTGATTTCTACTTATGTGCTACACTGGCATATGAACCTTGTGAAACTATGACCAGTTTCACTGTACAGGTATACGTAACATGTCATGTAACAACACCATATCAGATATACTTACTTATATACTACATATTATATAGCAAAGCTATATAGGATAGCATAATGTACTGTTATTGACTAAGCAGCCAAGTACTGTATATGTACAATGCTTTTGTTACATCATCCCTATCCTCACTAGTTATTCTTCATTAAGTGCTTGTTTCTCTACTGTATAACTAATAAAAGTTTCTGCAGCAGAGTCTTCGCTGTTATGTGTCATTACAACTGTATTTCAGCCAATGCATCAGGCAAGGTAATATATGGGTTATATAGATTAATACCCTATAAGGATAATAAGCTTATTGGACCACAGATGTATATGTAATGGGACGCTGTCCAAACAGACCTTATGTGGCCGAAGAAGCAACCCAACCAACCTCAACAAGAAATAAAAAAATAAATTCAGCCAACTTGACTGCCACATAAATGACTAATTGATTGTCTCAGTTAAACATAAATACTAAATGTCAGTGCTCCTAATTATATATATTTTTTCACATCCAGACTCATGATGACACAAAAAAGTTACAATACTATTACCAAATAACAAATTTAAGACTTAAGGTCTTTTCACACCAGGTCCGATTTTTATGCAAGAAAAAAATGGATGTAGTGTAGGGTTGCCAACTTCTTCAACCCCCAATCAGGGACACTTTCCTCCAGGTGTGTTCACATGTGCTTACGGACGCACCCCCAGCAGCTGACCAACAATAATGGAAATCACAAAGTTTCATTAACCATACTATAAATGTATCCATTTCCCAGTGTAAAAGCTCAAACTACTACTGTACTTGCTTGGATGTATGGTTCACAGTAGCAATCAAGACTTATTCCAAGTTTATATCAACTTCAAGTCCGATGAGTTTTTGTCTAAACACTCTGAAAACTCCCTGTCCACTTTTGCTTTCTTTAATTCTCTTAATGTGTCTCGTCGTGTCTTAAAGGTCACATCACATCAACTTCAAAAAAACAAAAACACAAGTGAAGATTAGTGAAGGAAGCTATAGTTTGTGTTGGACATGAACAGATTACAATGCATTTAGATAAACAGGAAAATGGTTCCATACAACACTGTGAGGTTTTCATCATCATTCCCCTCCTTTCAGCTATATTCCACCAGACATTTTCTTTAACATTCAAGTTTTTATAGCCAGCGTGTTCTTTTTCAAAACTTGATGTGCATTTTTTTCGTGTGTAAAAATCAGACTCGGAGTGAAAAGACCTTTAGTATTTCTTACTTCATTATTAAAATAACAGTCAACTGAAATTGCAATTCAAAAGTTTACCACTACAATAGGCTACATCAATACCCACAAAGGCAACAATGAGTTTTCTGCATTTTGGCCAAGTGTTGTGAAAAAAACTAAAAAAGGTTTGTAAACTGTTTAGAATTACTGAATTACTGTACTAGTTGCTCATAAATTCCAATCTGATCACCATCCCAATCAACAATAATATACAAAACCCATCTGCCTAAGCTAATAACCCACAAACAACTGTACTTTTCACATCTTTATTGAGCACTGGTTAATAATTTACATACAACATTGTAAAAAGTATGTAGATGTCTGGGATAATTGACTTCTCGATAGACCAGTTCATGTGAATCAAACTTTTTTCAGAGGATTTTAGAAGGAAAACTATATATGAACACAGCTAAATGGTTTAAAAGCATTTCTAAAGACCTGGGTCCGTATTCATAAAGATTCTAAGGATTCTCTTGGAGAGCTACTAACGTAGCCTAAAACTAGGTAGGAGTTTTAGCTTAAGAGTGATTCAGAAGTGATCTGAAAGCAACTCAAAAAACACAAAATGTTTTAACTCAATGAGAAGGCGGGGAGGACCCAGTTGTTAGGTATGATGCATTTTTTTGAAGATTGTGATTGGTTGTCACCTCGTCACTTACTCTCACTCTCTCCGTCTCTCTCTCACACATAAATAATTAAAAAACACAAAACAAACAAACAAAAAAAAACCCCTTTCATTACTGTAATTAACGGGCTTCGTAGACACGAATTCCACACAAAATTTCTATTGGAGAACAATCAGTATTTTAAAACTGTTTTTTTTTCCTTCAGTGTGAGGTTTTTGTTTAGAAACAATTACATAATGACACAACATCATTTACCCCTGTGCACAAAATTATTCAACTTAAAACTTATTCTTCTTTTTCAAATAATAATAACAATAATAACAATGAGGCTGACAACTGGACAGCCTTTGAGGGTAAGCCTGGCCTTTTAGGATGGGACGGTGTCCATCCCACTCGGGAGGGTGCTGCTCTCATCTCCTGCAATATTGCCCATAGTCTTATGGCCCGATTGGTTAGGGGTTGACTATCCAGAGCAGGGGTCAGGCAGCAGACAGACCGGCTTAACCAACTGTCTGCTGGTAGCCATGCACCGTCACCCAGAACCCACATTATTGAAACTGTGTCTGTTACCCGCATCTGTCCTAAACGTAAATGCTCTCAAAAAGTCTGTTTTAATAACCTCATTAGTATAAACACAGATAGCTCCCAAAGAAATAACAACTTTTAGACTAAAGCTAGGATTACTTAACATTAGATCACTTACAAACAAAAGCAGAGTGATTTAAATGAAATGATCACTGATAAACGCTTACACGCTCTCTGTCTTACTGAAAACTTGGATTAAGACCTGAAGAAATATTTAGCCTTAAATGAAGCCTCACCTCCTGGATACAGTCATGCTAGGTGTTAACAACTAAAATCCCATTACAAGGCTAATTGTTTGAAATACCGATTCTCAATGTGACTGACCCCATCGTTATGGAACCTCAAAACCACACTCTTTTCAGCTGTATCACTATTTACAGCCCTCCTGGTCCCTATTCAGAATTTCTTCAGGAATTTTTGCTAACTTTATTTCCGCGTACTTTCTTTCCTGCTTAGTACTGTCAACAGATTGAGGCTTAATTGTAGGTGATTTCAATATTCACTTTTGACAATGAGCAGGATCCACTTAAAAAGTTGCTTTTTAATCCATCTTAGGGAATCCATGGGTATCACTCAGAATGTGATGGGACCAACCCATGCTGTAATCATACTTAGATCTAATATTTAACATTTGGTATCAGTATAGATAACCTTGGAGTTTTCCCGCAAATGTGATTCGATTTCAGAATCACTATCTTTTAGTATTTGAGCTATCTCTAATAAATAAAATCCTTCCTGCCTCGTTATCACACCAAGTAGCACTATCACATCTGCTACTCCAGCTGCGTTTATTAAAAACCTACCAGACTTGGAAATTGATACACCTCCGGAGATCAATCATCTTCAGTGGGTAAATGACCAATTAGAATGTGTGCTTCGCTCATCCCTGGACACGATTTTCTCCTGATAGGGTCAAACGCATTAGGGAAAAAAGGATAGCACCATGGTAATAATGACCACACCCGTACCTTAAAGCAAGAACTCGGGGCATCTAGAGCGTAAGTGGAGACATAATAAATTGGAGGTATTTTAAGATTGCCTTGGAGGGACAGAATGGCAGAAATATAAGCATGCCCTCACTAAAGCTAAGCTTGCAAACTTCTCCTCAATTATAGAGAAAAATAAGAATAATCCAAGGTTTCTCTTTAATACAGTCTCCAAATTAACAAAATAAAAACCTACAGAAAGTGATTCCCCATTCTGTGTAATTTTAACAGTAATGATTTCATGACTTTCTTTAATGATAAGATAGAAAACATTAGGCATAAAAAACTCAATGCTCTTCACATCACCGAACTAAGCAGCAACCTTCCAAATGCAGCACTAGTGAAGACATCTGTTTAGTAATAGCTGTAAATTCAAGATTAGAATCTTTTACCCCAATTACTAATACTGAAACTATCCGCACTGATCAGCTCGTCCAAGTCATGCAACATGTTTATTAGATCCAATTCCTACACGTTTACTCAAAACAAAAGTAATACCTAGTATTTATACAGCCAGTTTTAGTTATTTTAAATTCATCCCTTACCTTATGGTTATGTATGTTCTACCATCACTACACTGTTACCAGTCAAATTCTGCATCGATTACAAAAATGCTTCTTATAACTTATTAAAGCTCATATACATGGCCTGGCCCCACCATTACTGAGTGAACTCTTAGAGTTTTACAATCCACCTCATCTACTTCGTTCACAGGGCGTAACAGGACTTCCTTTAGTTCCTAGAATTAAAAAAGTCACAGCCAGGGGAAAGGCTTTCTCAATACATGGCCCCCCCAACTATGGAATAAACTCCCCACTTTTGGTTCGAGACTCAGACACTCTCCAAAATTTTTAAGTCTAGGCTAAAGACATACCTATTTGCGCAGGCTTTTTGACTAATTTAGACCGGGATGCATGCTTGGGTCACTGGGGCCGGAGTTCTTGGAGTCATGTCTGGCCTGCCTGCCTTGTCCCGTTAGCCAGGAGTGTCGGGTGGGCGGTCTGGCTGAAAACTGGGCTTCGGATCCTTTGATCTTTGACTCATGCCATCCCTTGCCTTAGACTAAGGGCAGAGCTGGGGGTTCATAGTCAAAGAGTCTTATGGTGATCAGAGACTTGAGGTTGCTGTCTTCTGCCCCCGTGGGGTTGCCGATGTCTCTTGTGATCCCTCTTGGCTGTGTTAAAACTACCAGTTCTCCTCCTTTTCTATACTGGTCCTTCTCAAAAAAAATTAGCATATTGTGATAAGTTAATTCTTTTTCCGTAATGTAATGATAAAAATGAAACTTTCATATATTTTAAGATTCATTGCACACCAACTGAAATATTTCAAGTCTTTTATTGTTTTAAAATATTGATGATTTTGGCAAATACAGCTCATGAAACCCCAAAATTCCAAAATCTCACAAAATTAGCATATTTCATTCGACCAATAAAAGAAAAGTGTTTTTTAAATACATAAAAAGAGTCAACCTTCAGATTTATTATGTTCCTTTATGCACTCAATTACTTGGTCGGGAATCCTTTTGCAGAAATGACTGCTTCAAGAGGGCGTGGCCATGGAGGGCAATCAGCCTGTGGCACTGCTGAGGTGTTTATTGGAGGCCCAGGGATGCTTCGATAGCGGCCTTACTTAAGCTCATCCAGAGTGTTGGGGTCTTGCGTTCTCTCAACTTTTCTCTTCACACATATCCCACAGATTCCTCTATTGGGTTCAGGGTCAGGAGAGTTGGCAGGCCCAATTGAGCACAGTAATACCATGGTTAGTGAACCATTTACCAGTGGTTTTGGCACTGAAGCAGGTGAGCAGGTGCCAGGTCGTGCTGAAAAATGAACTCTTCATCTCCATAAAGCTCTTCAGCAGATGGAAAGCATGAAGTGCTCCAAAATCTCCTGATAGCTAGATGCATTGACCCTTGCCCTTGATAAAACACAAGTGGACCAACACCAGGCAGCTGACATGGCACCCCAACCCATCACTGGACTGTGGGTACTGACACTGGGGACTTCAGACTTTCCTTTCTCCCCAGTCTTCCTCCAGACTCTGGCCCCTTGATTTCCGATGACATGGGGAAATATTGCCGAAGTGACAAAAATTTGCTTTCATCCGAAAAAAAGTACTTTGGGGACCACTGAGACAACAGTCCAGTGCTGCTTCTCTGTAGCCCAGGTCAGGCGCTTCTGCCGCTGTTTCTGGTTCAAAAGTGGCTTGACCTGGGGAATGCGGCAACCTGTTAGCCCATTTCCTGCACACGGACTGTGCACGGTGGCTCTGGAATCGGCCCCTTCTCCCACAGTCCTCCTCAGGGTCCCCCCCCCCAACGGTCACCTCTTCTCGTTGTGCAGAGTTTTCTGCCACACTTTTTCCTTCCCACAGACTTCCCACTGAGGTGCCTTGATACAGCACTCTGGGAACAGCCTATTTGTTCAGAAATTTCTTTCTGTGTCTTACTCTCTTGCTTGAGGGTGTCAATGATGGCCTTCTGGACAGCAGTCAGGTTGGCAGTCTTACCCATGATTGCGGTTTTGGAGTATGAACCAGGGCTGGGCGTTTTCAAAAGCCCTCAGGAAATCTTTTGCAGGTGTTTAGAGTTAATTCCGTTGATTCGATGATTAGGTTAATAGCTCGTTTTAGAGAACCTTTTCATGATATGCTAATTTTTGTGAGAATTTTGGGTTTTCATGAGTGTGTATTCCAAAATCATCAGTATTAAAACAAATAAAAGACTTCAAATATTTCAGTTGCTGTGGCAATGACTCTAAAATATATGAAAGTTTAATTTTTTATCATTACATTACGGAAAACAATTAACTTTATCACAAATATGCTATTTTTTGAGAAGGACCAGTATATATATATATATATATATAATATATATATAATACTATATATATAGTATATATATATATATATATATATATATATCTATATATATATATACCCACAATATTTCACCCGTAATTCTACGATTTGTCTTAGAATTTTGTCACTAGGAGATACTCTTGGCACTAAGAATATTTGTGACAGCCCCTGGTTGTTAGGTCCACAGTACGTAAAACTGTCTACCAGCTACATCAGGTGTGAAAAAATACCTACAATGCCTAAGGAAGTGGCAATAACCCATGACCTGCACCAAAGGAATAACCTTTCAAATAAAATCAAAACTTGTTCTATCTCAGTTTTATATGAGAATATGGCTGCTATCAATGTAAATGTGACACTTGTAAGACTGTAAATTGACCTGTGTTTTATGCATAATGCTTGGTTTACCTGTGTGAGGTGATGAAGGGGACTCTGGAACATGATCCACTGTCCCATTATCCACTATTTGCAGATGTCCAGTTCTATTAACATGGATTGGAGAAGGGGTGAGAGTGGGTGATGACCTGGAGCTTTTGTCCCGCCCATTAACATGCCCTCTGGGCAGCTTCAAGTCCAGTGGCTCGTCCAGTGAGAGCATGGCAACAGCACAAAGCCCCTGACCTTCAACAAAAATGCACAGAGAAAGAGGATTGTCAAGGTAATAATATTGAAAATACACTGTGATGAAGTATCAAAACTAGATCAGACAACTCTGGAGAGCATGGAAACTGCCAAACTGTGCTTGATTCATACTCTTACTTTGTACCCCTGATGTAAGCATATTGCAAACAGGTTCCAGTTTTTTGCTTTTTATGACTGAAACAAAGCATACAAGGAATCATTCACTGATTTGTACAGTTACCATACTCAATCTGCTCAAACACAATTCTGTCTTAGAGAAAGATTTACATAGTCATCAACTTCACTACAGTGGTGCTTCAAAGTTTGTGAACCCTTTAGAATTTCCTATATTTCTGCATAAATATGACCTTAATACATCATCAGATTTTCACACAAGTCCTAAAAGTAGATAACCCAGAGAACCCAGTTAAACATACGAGACAGAAATATTATAGTTGGTCATTTATAGTTGGTCATTTATTGGTCATTTATTTATTGAGGAAAATGCTCCAAAATGCTCCATATTAGTGAGTGGCAAAAATATGTGAACCTCTAGGATTAGCAGTTAATTTGAAGGTGAAATTAGAGTCAGGTGTTTTCAATCAATGGAATGACAATCAGGTGTGAGTGGGCCCCCTGTTTTATTTGAAGAACATTGATCTAACAAAGTCTGCTCTTCACAACACGTTTGTGGAAGTGCATCATGGCATGTACAAAGGAGATTTCTGAGCACCTCAGAAAAAGAGTGGTTGATGCTCATCAGGCTGCAAAAGGTTACAAAATCTCTAAAGAGTTTGGCCTCCACCAATCCACAGTCAGACAGACTGTGTACAAATAAGACCATCTCTACCCTCCTCAGGAGTGGTCGACCAACAAAGATCACTCTAAGAGCAAGGCGTGTAATAGTTGGCGAGGTCACAAAAAACCCCAGAGGAGTAACTTCTAAGTAACTGAAGGCCTCTCTCACACATTGGCTAATGTTAATGTTCATGAGTTCACCAATCAGAAGAACACTGAACAACAATGGTGTGCATGGCAGGGCTGCAAGGAGAAAGCCACTGCTCTCCAAAAACATTTCTGGTCATCTGCAGTTTTGCTAAAGATCACATGGACAAGCCAGAAGACTATTAGAAGAATGTTTTGTGGATGGATGAGACCAAAATAGAACTTTTTGGTTTAAAAGAAAAGCGTTATGTTTGGAGAAAGAGTCACACCAGATACTGAAAGCAAAGGTTCACATACTTTTGCCACTCGCTAATATGTAATATTGGATAATTTCCTCAATAAGTAAATAACCAAGTATAATATTTTTGTCTCATTTGTTTAACTGGGTTCTCTATATCTACTTTTAGGACTTGTGTGAAAATCTGATGATGTTTTAGGTCATATTTATGCAGAAATATAGAAAATTCTAAAGGGTTCACAAACTTTCAAGCACCACTGTAATACATTATTTTAAAGAATCAACCAAGTGCAAAATAAATTAACTGAAATTCCACTAAAATCATAAAAAAAATCAATCAAGATGATCAAAGTTCTTACATAGTTCTTACATGGTCTCCAACAGTTAAAGGTCTTAAATTACCTTTAACAGATAAAATTTCCAATGAGAAAATACAATTGCTGGCATCATGCATCAGCACCAGGAAGACTACAATGCTGACCCTGAATTTTGATTCCCTATTAAAACCACACTCCTAGCTTGCACACAGGCATACAGCAAAATCAGGTATATCAGTAAAGAAGTGCAACATGTGCCTTTAGATTCTGGAATGATGCTAAACATACAGTAAACTTAAAAGATTAACTTCAGCACATGTTCATATGTTGGTATTGCTAAACAAAATAATTAGGATTCATAGCCCCATGACAAAATTCTGAAGTTGGGCATCACTGTCCGTAATACAATACATAATGTAGTTGGTTGGTTGGGAACAGCTGTCAGATTTCAGTTCAAATTTTATGCAGTCTGAATGATTAAAAATCACATGGAACTGGACATTTCCTAATCAGATTCAAGGATCATTGATAAGTTGTTTCAAATCCGAACTGAATCAGAATCGTATTATGAAACATTAGGGCTGAAAAATTTCACAATATATATTTTTTTAATTTCAGTCGATGTACAAAACTATTGATAATTTGCAATTATCTATTT
Source organism: Ancistrus triradiatus (assembly GCA_025084515.1). Classification (NCBI taxonomy): domain Eukaryota; kingdom Metazoa; phylum Chordata; class Actinopteri; order Siluriformes; family Loricariidae; genus Ancistrus; species Ancistrus triradiatus. Next base: position 118,025 of record JAJAGP010000808.1, on the reverse strand, counting down.
TTAATAAAGAGCTGGAGACAAAGTCTGAATTTAAACACTTTTTTATTTAACAACCTTACTTTGAACTTAATTACCTTATTTATCAAGGCACACAGGTGGAATATGGTACCTATATCTCCTTGATACACATTAAATAATGTAAAATCAGGTAAATTGACCTCATCTCAAAAGACGCAATAAATAAACATTAAAGAAATTCTTCCACTTAATAAATAATATTTTACAAAATGTGTGCAATGTATATGTTTTGTAAATGTAGAAAATTACAGCAAACTTTGAGGTAGGTCATGCTAACATCTATAAGATGTAATAAACTTAAAACATCTAAAACCTACTAAACAAAATGAGATCAAATTTAAACTGTAATGTAAGCTTACAAAATCAAATTCAACTGAGGCAGCACGACCTAACATCAAAATGTATTAAACTCTATTAAAAGATGCTAACTATCCAGTATACAAAAAGGCATAAAAATAACTCCAGTACTAGACATTGCTTCATTTCACTTAATATCGTGGCTTACGTGTGACCCGCCCAGATGTCGGTGGTAGGGGCAAATGAGGAGACTGATAACTGCTCACGTTCTACAGATTCCAGCCACTCTGAATAAAGTTAAGGAAGCACAGTCTTTGAAAAGTGTTTGCAGTCCGGGAGAACATAACAGCTGAGAGTCTTTTTGAAGCCGGACCTTTTTACCACGCTAAGTGGAACATATCCTTTGCAACATAGCACGCTATAATTTTCTCAAACCATGCTGTTTTTGTTGTGTTCTTCATACTGTTGGCACAACCGAACATTATATCACTTAAACGATTGACTGCTTGAGTGTCACTAAGAGCACCTTTCATTATCAGGGGATATGATATGCTATTTATGAGCCAGGGCAGGTGCACTCTTGAGGTTTGTTCATATAACAGAAATTGTCATATTTGTGGTTTCCTGGTGGTTTGCATTTAAAACATTAAAGGCAAGCTATCAAATATTCTATCTAAAAATGTTGCTACTGCTATTGATGATGTGTCTATTGCGGTACACATCGTTATTGTTTTATTGTCTGACTTTTATTGTCTCAGTCTGACTGATCACATTGGATTCGATATTGCTTTTAAAGTATTTAGCACTCTACACTTATCACCCTCAGAAATTTGTGCTATGAAACGAACTTACAGAAATTAAGCCAAAAATAGGAAATATCCAACCTAATTTATGAATTTGATTTTGCAAAAATAACGGCAACAGTACCAGCACAAAATTACATTTAAATCTATTTTAGGGCTGCAACTAACGATTATTTTAATAATCGATTAATCAGTCGATTATTTTTCCGATTAATCGGGTAAAAAAAAAAAAAAAAAACCTTTCCATGTCTTTATTCAAAAATATAACATTAAATAACAGAGCAAATAAGTGCTTACAATAAATGAATAATAATAAATTAAATGTATTAATAAATTAAAATAACAAATTAAACAATAAAGAAAAATAAGGGCATGTCTGATGCAAACACTACATACAAACTCATTCACGCTCTTTCTTTAGAAACTTTGCATGGCAAGCCAAAAATGTTAGCATGTCAACATGCTCCTCTTTAAAGCTGGCTCTCTTTTTAGAGACTATATTTCCTGACGCAGAAAATAGATGCTCAGACAGTGTTGAAGTAGCAGGAATGCATAAATAGGACTTGGCTAGCCTGGCCAATATAGGATATCTGTCTCTTAACTCCACAACTGTCATTATCCAGCTAACAAGCAAAAAACAGCATCAACCGTGCTGTGTCCGTTTGCATAGTGTGAGTGCGCCGTTACGTTTCCTCACTTCAAAAACGGAACAAACTCGGAATATTGTGGGACTTGCGCTGTTGTTCCCTTCATCCTCATCGGTGACACCATGTTTCCGTTTCGAGGGCTGTATCAGCACCGAGGTGCTCCTGTGCCAAGTCAAATCACTTTTGCAAACCTTGCATGTTACACATTTTTTGTTGTGTGAAGCGTGAAGACTTAAGCCGAACCTTCTTCTCTGCAGTTATTTAATTCTTAACGCTAACTTATTTTGAAGATTCCGCGTCTGCGCCGGCTCCGCCTCACTCCGTTCAATCGCTCGTGTTTTTTTTCCAGCGCTGACGAAGTGCCGCAAGTAACGTAAGCGGATATGATAAGGCGAGGGACACAAATCATGTGACACAACGAATCGATAATGAAATTCGTTATCGACACTTTTAATAATCGATTATTATCGATTTTATCGATTCATTGTTGCAGCCCTAATCTATTTACAAGTAAAATAAAGTCAAAATAAAGAAAGTTCATAACTGTGACAGTAAATTGTCTTCATATCAGGGGGTACGTCGTGGCCGCTAGTGGCCACTGTTGATCCCTTATTGCGGCGTAGCACCCCCCCAGCACTCTGGGGATTCCGCCTAGCTGACGCTAGAGGCCAGTATTGGCTCAGTTATGGGTCGGGATCCTCACAGACCACGCAATCGGGCATATATCATTTGATTACGGCACGATTGCACACACCTATCAGTGGCCGTATTTAAGAGCTCGCTTTGGCACTGACAGGCGTAGCACCATTGCCTTGGCTTCTCCCAGTTTTGGCTGAATCCCTTAGCATCTATGCCAGGTTTTTCGCTGTGCTTAGGGGTAGACTGGGTCTGCTTTAGGGGCCCAGCCGGTGTACGAATCCGGAGATTCGAAGGTAACCTGGTAGGGCGTAGTAATACCATAGAGTCAGGTCCTGCCGGGTTTCCGTTCCTACTGCCTGTTCGCGGCTTCACTCGCTTCAGCGTTGCGAGCTCCCGCGTTTCCCTCACCGTAACCATCTTCCTTCTGAGCTTATTAGACTCACATCTGAGCGGCAGGTTAATCCCCTGCACCTGTCCGTGTTTACGCATCCGATTCACTCTGCCACACATGGACAGCGCTGTGAATCACACCGTGCTGCTTCAGAGATTTAAGGGAGTCGTGGTATCGGGTAACTTTTTACGAGTACGAGTACTGCACGGGGAAGTGGTATCGGAGCCGATACCCGATACCGGTATCGGTATCGGTGCATCCCTAGATATCATAATATTAAAGTTTGATCATATCGCGCAGAACTATTTGGTATCATGTGCGTTGCAGTGTGGCACTCTAGCTGTATCCAGAACGGTTCACTATTAATCCGGCGATCAGCAGTTTGCTCGTTCCAGCGTTGCGAGATCAGCAATTCCCTCACCGTAACAGTCTCCCTTCTGGGCTTATTTGCCTCGCATCTGAGCGGCAGGTTAATCCCCTGCACCTGTCCGTGTTTTACATGTCCGATTCACGCTGCCAGAGCTGTGAATCGCACCGCTCTCTCACTCAGGCTGCGTGCGCAGTGATCGATCAGCCGGTGAACAGAATCGGTTGTTTTTAGAGTGATCAGCCGTAAACTGTGGTCAGATCAGTCTTACATAACCGACTCACATTTAACTCACATTTAAATTGTGCAGCGTGCGGCAGTATGACAAACACAACCACACACATGAACAGAACAGTGCTTTTAGTAACTTAATTCAGAATACAATTCATGTGTGTAGCCTAAAGAGCTTTAAACACTCAACCACTCGCCAGTTTGTTTAGTGAGAGCACAGAGCCAGGCACAAGCCAGCTGCCCCTGCTATCTTTCTTTAGCAATGAAACAGTTAAACCTTTCTCATCTTTCTAAGTAGAAGAACTTGCACAATCAGTGGCTGACTAAATACTTTTTTGCCCCACTGTAATTCAACATGTAACAAGAAATATGTCTCATTTGATTAAAAAATAATCACTGAATAAACAGTAAATGTTCTATATCGTGACATATATTGTTATTGGTATATGAAATTACCGATATCGTAATATCAATGTTTGGTCATATTGCGCAGAACTATTTGGTATCATGTGCGTTGCAGTGTTGGCACTCTAGTTGTATCCAGAACAGTTCCCTATTAATTACTGCACTACACAATGCACAGGGTACAAATTTCAGGAGAGTAGTGAACCGTACCTGCATAAGCTTTTTGGAGAATTGGCTCTTTTTGTAATTGTATATCTTCAATATAAACACAGTAGTGCACACTGGTAGGCTACATTGTTTATACACTACTTATTACAGATACCTGTGGGATTGTTCGAGTGCACTAGATAATTCACTCATTTTACACAAAATTTTTGAAACTCAAAAATACATGGTGAATAGGGTTTTGGAAACAGGGTAAGGTGAAATAAAAACACATTTGAGAGTCTGATTAGCACTGCAGTCTGAATGTAGTCATTAGCTTAGCCTGTTTTTATTTTGTTTCTATAAGCTGTGCATTCTGAGCTCATAACATTTAATTTGAAATACAGAATTTGGGTGAATTAGCTTCACAAAATTCAACCCTCAGCTAAAGTCAATTCAAGTAAATTGAGTCTGAGAAACAAAATCCCTCATCAAAAAATAATACATTTTAACAACTTAATTTAACACTTTGCAAACCTATCTTTGCCGATAAAACATCACTCTCTCATCATTCAGCGCTTATGTTGTAAGCTCTTATAAGTCAGAGAATACAGAGCAGGGAATTTGACACCACTCCACTTTGCAGTCCCACAACATTGCAGTCCCTCCACCCATACTTAAAAGTGGGCATCAGTCTCTTTCCAGTGTAGCCATCCTTCTTTTCACTTCAAATCCAGCTTGAGTTTTTGTTGCCAAAAAGCTAAGTTTAATCTGACCATAGAACATGGATCCAGTCAAAGTCATGAGACAGGAGAGACTATTTCCTTGCAAACCTACCAAAACACCTGTTAACGTGGAATTGGCATTTTATGATAGTTTTGGAGACCTGGTGAACACAAGTCGTCAGTTTTTTCTGTAACACTTCAACAGTGATTCTTGGGGATTTTTACTGTCTTACCATTCTCTTAACTGTATGTAAAAGCAAAATAAACTTGGGTCATTGTCCAGGCAAGTTTGTTATAGTTACAGTTTATTAGAACTTTTTAACTATTTAACTGTAGATATGGGTATTTTCAAGCAAGTAGTTCTTTCTTTGTACCCATTTCCTGACTTATTAAGATCAACAAATTTCCTCTTATTTGAATTTGTGTTCTCTAGTATTTCTTGTGTTTAAAATCTGACCTCTGTATCAACTAATATACACCCCAATGAAAGAGGAAGTCATTGTTTACTGCTTGAAAGTTCCTAGACCCAACTTTTAAAAATTTTACAGTTACAAAGTACGTTTCAGTTACATTTTTTCCACAGAATGTCTAGGGTCCAATAATCATGGCACATGTGGTTGTTAAAATATTCTTTCTTTTTTTTTCCCCTCGGTATGACATTACCGGTATGACTTAAGATCCTGGAGTGACTGTGTATTGGACTACTTAATGCCGATATGCATATTTTACATTTTACTTGAACTATGGCTCCATGACTTATTAGTTTATATAAATTAGTTCATTCTTAGATTTATCATCTACGCCGCCCAAGGAGGTTGGGTCCCTTTTTGAGTCTTGGTCCTCCCAAGGTTTCTTCCTCATAACACTTATGGAGTTTTTCCTTGCCACTGTCGCCCTAGGCTTTCTCAATTTGGGATTGGACGTAGATATTAGGAGATAATCCAAACTTGTAAAGTTGCTTTGAGACAATGCTCCATTGGAAAAAGTGCTATATAAATAGATCTGACTTGACTTGAATAAGGGCATCTGCTAAATAACCACTTGTAAGTTATACTCTCTTGCCACACTGTATTTCATCTAGCTATCAGCTGATGCCAAGATACTGATACAGTTCTGCTCTGATACTGATCTGACAGAAGTGCTTTTCAAAAAAGTTTTTTAAATGTTATATACCACAATGTGTCTGACATGAGGATGCAGCTAAAGCAAAACAGTAAAAAAAAAAAAGAAGAAAAAAGGAAAACATTCCCAAGAATGAAAAAAAAGAATGACAAATTACTTCATTACATTATTATTAATATTTATCTACAATATGCATCGACAAAATAAATAAGTAATTATAATTACTATAATTATGTGAAAGTTATCAAGATATGAACTCTATGTAAACACCGGACTAAGGGGTGTTTGCTGTAGGATACTAGTTTGATAACTTTATAGATTTGTATCCATAACATCCCTAAGGCTTTCAATCTAAGGCTTTTATGGACACAACCACACTATTGAACATTATAATTAAATATTATTTTTATTAGATATTTTTATTTCACCTGATTTTCGGTACGCATCTCCTCCTACAGTTTTCGAGATATCGACACCAAGCTACAAACACGAAACTCGCCATGGTCGGACCTGGGCTGACCGAGACCCATCATCGCAAGTCTCGGACAGATAACACTCTTTGATCACTTTCTATCACTCTTTGAAAATCACTCCATTCATTGAATACGGCAGAAGCAAGAGTGTGCCACTAGATTTCAGGGAAAATCAATTAATTCACTTTTTCACTGAACAAACTTCTCTAAAATCCTGATACTTTCACCTAGAAACTCAATTTAAACTGCAAATGGTAGAGATACTTCCCCTTCATAATTCCTCAAAAGATTGCATCACTATACAAATAATTTTTCGAGTTATGACGATTTGGTCGGGACTAGGGACTAAAACTTCCCTCATTGACAGCTATGTTAATTTTCGGAACTCCGAGGAGGCTTTTTCCAAAGTTTCATGTGTGTTTAACCTGTCGTAACTCTGACACTTTCTCATCAATCCATACAATTTTATATCGTAGCGATCAGCAAGGGGTCCTCTCTCACACAAACTTTTTATTTTGGTTAAATATTTTTGGAGTTCTGACCATTTGTTTGAGAAGTCCAAAATCGCTTGAAACTGAGATTTTAGGGATTTTTATTAATTCACTTTTTCACTGAACAAACTTGTCTAAAATCATTATACTTTCATAAAAGAGACATCATAGTATATCGGCATTCAACAAATTATTTTTCGAGTTATGACGATTTGCTTGGGACTAGGTACTGATTTTCCTCCCATTGACCCACGTTATACAGTGGTATGAAAAAGTTTGGGCACCCCTGATAATTTTCATGATTTTTCTTTATAAATCATTGGTTGTCCAGCTCAGCAATTTCAGGTAAATATATCATATAGCAGATGAACACCGTGATATTTGAGAAGTGAAATTAAGTTTATAGGTTTTACAGAAAGTGTGCAGTAATTATTCAAACAAAATAAGGCAAGTACATAAATTTGGGCGGGGCACCCTGTCATTGGAATACCTCTAGCACTAAGTTAATTGAACACAAATTTGTTTTGATAAGCTCATTGACCCTTGATCTACATACACAAGTGAATCCAACTTGACGAAAGGGTTAAGGTGGCCAATTGAGTTTATCTCCTCTTGCATCTCTCTGAGGATGTGGCAACATGGGAGCCTCAAAACAACTCTCAAATGGCCTGAAAACAAAGGTTGTTCAACATCATGGTTCAGGGAAAGGGAAAAGCTCTCTCAGAGATTTCAGCTGTCAGTTTCCACTGTGAGGAACATAGTGACGCAATGGAAGACCACAGACACAGTTCTAGTTAAGGAACTCCCGAAGTGGCAGACCAAGAAGAATCTCAGATAGGCAGAGGCGAAGGATGGTGAGAACAGTCATAGTCAAGCCACAGACCACCTTCAAAGACCTACAACCTCATCTTGCTGCAGATGGTGTCACTAATCATCGTTCAACTATACAGCACACTTTGCACAAGGAGAGGCTGTATGGGAGAGTAATGCAGAAGAAGCCTTTTCTGCAGACACGCCACAGTCACTTGAGGTGTGCTACAGCACATTTGGACAATCCAGCTTCATTTTGGAATAAAGTGCTGTGTACTGATGAAACTAAAATTGAGTTATTTGGACATAACAAGGAGCGGCACACATCCCAAGACAAACATTTGCTACCCACAGTAAAATTTGGTAGCGGTTCCATCAGGCTGCGGGACTGTGTGGCCAGTGCAGGTACTAGGAATCTTGTTAAAGTTGAGGATCGCATATTCCAGTTAATATCTCCAGATTCTTGAGAACAATGTTCAAGAATCAGTGACAAAGTTGCACCGAGGCCAACGACCCAAAACCCTGCTCAAAATCTACTAAGGCATTCATGCAGAGGAACCAGTACAACATTCTGGAATGGCCATCTCAGTCCCTAGACAAATGTGAGCTGTCCATGCTCGGAAACCATCAAACCTGACTGAACTGGAGATGTTTCTAAAGAAGAATGGTCCAAAGCACCTTCAACCAGAATCCAGACTGGAAGCTGTAGGAAGCGTTTAGCGGCTGTTATTTCTACAAAAGGAGGATCTACTAAATATTGATGTCATTTTTTGTTGGGGTGCCCAAATTTATGCACCTGCCTAAGTTTGTTTGAATAATTACTGCACACTTTTTGTAAATCCTATAAACTTCATTTCACTTCTCAAATATCACTGTGTTCATCTGCTATATGATATATTTAACTCAAGTTGCTGATCTGAACAACCAATGATTTATAAACTAAAATCATGAAAATTATCAGGGGTGCCCAACTTTTTCATACCACTGTAATTGCCTCAACTCCGTTTTGGCTTTTTCTAAATTTTCATGTGTTTTTAACTTGTCATAACTCTGACACTTTCTCATCAATCCACACTATTTTTTGTCATAGCGATAAGCAAGGGGTCCTCTCCCACACAAGCTTTTCAGATAAGCGGTCCGTTAATTATTTTTGGAGTTATGACCGTTTGTTTGAGAGGTCTGACACAGAGATTTTACATGAAACAAATGGCTGCGTGGATTTGAAATGTAACTGTCATTTTCTCTCTCCCTGTCTCTCTCACACGCACATGCACATGCAGGCCACGCCCACACACAGAGCAGCTATCATTCACACATAGGGCTGCCACGATTAGTCGACTAGTCACAATTATGTCGACGATTAAAATCGTCGACGACTAATTTAATAGTCGATGCGTCGTTTTTTTGTTTTTTTTTTTACTTTGGTTTTCTCTCCAAACTGCTGCGGCACCGTCTACTGCCACATCTGCCTTTCTTTTTTTGACACACATGCGCAGTAGTTGTAGACGGGGTAGACCGTGATGTCACACGAAGTTATACCAGACGGGCTCTGGTATCATGGCTACCCGGTAACGGAGCTCAAAACTGTGGGATCATTTTAAGAAAACGAAAGAGAAAAGTGTGCAATGCAATATCTGCAAGGCAGACTTCCTTCCACGACAGCACAACTGCAATGCACGGCACCTGAAAAGGCACGCATGTTGTTGCTTTGATTATGACCATGATGAAGAGGGACCCCTTCATTCGGTACGCAATGGCTAGTTTTAGCTGCTACAATTAGCGTAAACAAGGGGGGCCGTTTCTCAATATGCTTACTTCTCTGTACTGTGTTTTTCTCGTGTACTTGTGAAACTTCATCAGTGCAGCCAAGTACTGTTCCATTTCCAATTTCGCATCTAACCAAGTACGCTCCAATCCCCGAGGTGTTTCTCCTCGATCCGCCCATATACCGAGATGCAATCGATGCAGATTTAATATTTCTAAAGTAATACTGTTTTGTGTCACAAAAATGAAGTTATTACTAGTTGTTTTTTTAGGCGAAATGGTAGTTGTTTTCAAAATTCCAACTATGCGTCGAGTTTATATCACGATCAAGCTTACAATAAAAAATCTTCAAACGATTCGGACATGTGACGGGAAGCTATTAAACCGTATTTAGATTATTTCATTAATGTGTGTATTTGTTCAGCCTGTATTCTACATATGAACTGTCCTGATATACTTTAAGTTCAATTAAATTCCCCTTCTAACAGACTGTTTGGTGCTGGCTTTCTGTTTGGGGAAGGTTTCTATTTTATTAAATGCGGATCGTTCCGTTGTTTACAACGTAGATTAAACTGTTAATGGAAAGTAACAGAACTGAGCACTTCTCCACCACTGCATGCTTATACAACATGTTTTATTAATGTGTAAAAAGTAAACCGTGTTGTTCCTCCATAGCCAAGTCCCACTCTGTTCCAATTGTAAATACCGAACTGAGTTTCTCCCGTCCTCTGGAGGTATGTACTCGCAAGTCGAACTTCCTAGTACAGGACGTGGGAAAGTACGCGAGCCGGTTCGCTGTACTTGGTATTGAGAAACGGCCAGAGAGTTACTTGCTCCTTTACTCTATTGATAGCTTGTAACGTTAAGCATTAGCGATGACGATTTGATTCATTAGCTTTAGCACCTATTTCATGTATTTCTGCTACGTTGATAACAGATGATGTGTTTGAATAGGACGCTAATGTTTTTCTAACGTTATACGTTCAGTGCTAAAAAAGTACTTCTTCAATTACGGCTTTGTTACAAATTAACAAAAGTTTTGTTTATATTTGAGTCAGTTAGACCAAAACTTTATTTTTGTGAATAATTCCATTAGTTTTGCAGGTACCATACCTCATTTGAATTTAAATGCAGCTAGTTTGATGCCGGGACAATGAAGAAAGAAAGAAACCCCTAAAAAAAAATAAAGGATTTATTTTTTGTGTTTGTTTAAGCCAGTGCCTATCCTTATTTCACCCCATTGTTTACACTTTATGCACCATTAAATATTGTTTGTTTTCAACAAGCCTGCAATATTCATTAAAAGGTTAAAACGATTATCTTAATTGTCTTTGTTTTTACGTTAGCTAATGTTTTACGGTATTTTTTTATTCAATTAGCGTAATGATCCGTTATATATATCTGTGTGAAGTGGCTGCCACAAATGATATTTTTTAATAGGCCCGACTAATCACCGATTTTATTTCATTATCGACTATAAAAAGATCATTTGTGGCAGCCCTATTCAACACAGAATGCTTGTATCAGCTCTTCTGCACCTACAGGCTCTATGCACATGAGTCCGTGACGCGTTTCCTCCCGTTAGTCTTATACCTACCGGCATTCCATCTCCTGTCATCATAGGCGACTGTAAAGAAAGTTCTGAGTGCTGGGAAACAGAGATTTACATTCGCATAATGAGGAAATAATTTTTTGCGATTTCAAAAACAAGAATGAGGGGCACCAGAACATTGTTCTACAGTCCCGTTGTGTTCGGTGTAGCACGGTAATACTTCTCTTGTGGATTTTTCATTCATTGCGCTGGACGAGGAGATCAGAAAGAAATTTCTTTGTTACATCAAGAGGGATAACATTTAATCAACAAAACACAAAGGTCTGTAGTGTACATTTCACTGCTTTGGACAAATTGACTCTGAATGAATGAAAAATGACAGAGCTTATCGCAAGGGTATGAAACTCTGTCAACTGAACAGCCAATGGTGACATGACTAAGGAGACGTGTGTCCCTCTAATTCTTATGTAATACATTATAATACATTATAAGCATATAACCTACTGTGAAAATTGCGCACGGCATTCATCTATTCACTGTGCACATATATATACACATATATATGTATATTTATGTCTGTAAGTATTTAATCTTATAGATATATAGATATATATATATATATATATATATATATATATATAGATAATTTATGTATATTGCACATTGAATATAAATGAATGCGATTGCAACGATATATAATATATAGATATATATATATAGATATATATATATATATTATATATAATATATAGATATATTGTGTGTGTGTGTGTGTAGTATATGTATATATTTTACAGTATTTTAAATATATGTAATCCATATATATACGTTGTGTGTGTGTGTGTGTTATGTTGTGTATATATAATATATATATATCATATAATATATAACCTACACATCCAAACACACACACACACACCGTGTGTAATATACGTGTTATATCCCTCAATATTTTTAATCGTGTATATGTGCTTATGCACATGTGTATATATATATGGTCTATATGTGTTGTGTACATATCTTTATTATTTATTATTTTTAATAATAACTATCTTATTAATTATTCCTTTGTTTTTTCCTCTATTTAGTGTGTAATATGTATATAATAGCGTATGTTATGTCCTCTCGTCTCTACAACCCTTGTTTATCTTGCCATCGGAGACTGGAGAATGCAATTTCCGTTCAGATGTAAACACTTCCCTGCTGTAATGTCCTGAATGCCAATAAAGGGTCACTTTGAATTTGACTTGATTATTAGGATTATTAATAGTTATTGGCGGGCCAATAACTGTACGTGTTACACCTATGGCCATGAAATTTGGCAGGGTTAATCACGGGTGCAATCTGAGGGGACATCTGATGCCCATGGGGCCCATGAGGACCCCAGCTGGGCACTGGGGCCCGTAGCAAGCCAATGACTGTAACTCAGTCAGTTATTGACCTATGGTCACGAAATTCAGCAGGCTTGGTTCCGAGTGCAATCTGAGGTGACATGTGACGCCCATAAGGCCCCAGAGAACCCCGGCTGGGCACTGGAGCCCCTGGCGGGCCAATGACTGTAACTCAGTCAGTGTTAAACCTACGGCCACGAAATTTGGCAGGGTTAATCACGGGTGCAATCTGAGGTGACATGTGAAGCCCATGGGGCCCCTCTGAACCCCTGTTGAGCACTGGGTCCCCTGGCAGGCCAATAACTGCAACTCAATCAGTTATTCGACGACGGCCACGAAATTTGGCAGGCTTAGTCCTGGGTGCATTCTGAGGTTGACATTTCATGCCCATGGACCCCTTACGACCATGGGCTGGGCAGCCGGGGGGGGGGGCGCTGCCCTTTCATTCAAGTCAGATTTATTTATATAGCGCTTTTTACAATGGAGCATTGTCTCAAAGCAACTTTACAGGTTTAGATTATCTCCTAATAACTACGTCCAATCTCAAATTGAGCAAGCCTAGGGCGACAGTGGCAAGGAAAAACTCCCTAGTTCTAGGAAGAAACCTTGGGAGGACCAAGACTCAAAAAGGGACCCAACCTCCTTGGGCGGTTTCTGCCAATTTCATTGACCGTGACTCAGTCGGTTTTCGACCTACGGCCATGAAATTCGGCAGGCTTGATCCCAGGAGCAATCTGAGGTGACATGTGATGCCCATGGGGCTCCCAAGGGCCACGGTTGGGCACTGCGGCCCCTGGCGTGTCAGTGACCACAACACAGATGGTTTTCGACCTACGGCCACGAAATTCGGCAGGTTTGGTCCCGGGTGCAATCTGAGGTAACATGTCATGCCCCTGCGGCCCAGGATGGCCCAGGATCGGCATTGGGGCCCCTAGCAGGTCATTGACCATAACTCAGTTGATTTTCAATGTACATCAACGAAATTCAGCAGGCTTGGTCCCGAGTGCAATCTGAGGTGGCGTGATGCCCATGGGGCCCCCTGGACCCCGGCAGGGCACTGGGGCCCCTGGAGGGCCAATGACCGTAACTCAATCAGTTTTTGATCTACGGGCACAAAATTTGGCAGGCTTGGTCCCGGGTGCAATCTGAGGTGACATGTGTTTACCATGGGGCCCGTGGCAGGCCAATGACCATAACTCAGTCAATTATTGACCTATGACCACGAAATTCGGCAGGCTTGGTCCCGGGTGCTATTTGAGGTGACATGTGATGCCTTGGTCCCGTGTGCACCCTGAGGTGACTACAGTGACTACAGTTGGCTTTCGACCTACATACTCGATCCCTGATGCACGCATTCGTATTATTATTATTATTTTTATTATTAGTGTGTTGCACAAGCAACACACTATTGTTCTTCCAAATATTATTATTATTATTCCACCTGATTTTCGGTTCGTATCTCCTCCTACGGTTTTCGAGATATCGACCACAAAATTGGGCAGGCTTGGTCCCAGGTGAAATCTGAGGTGACATGTGATGTCCATGGGGCCCCTGTGGACACCGGTAGGGCACTGGGGTCCCTGGTGGGCCAATGACCGTAACTCAGTCAGTTATTGCTTTATGACCATGAAATTTGGCAGGCTTGGTCCTGCGTGCTATCTGAGGTGACATGTGATGTCCATGGGGCCCCTGTGGACACCGGTAGGGCACTGGGGCCCTTGGCGGGCCAATGACCGTAACTCAGTCAGTTTTCGACCTACGGCCATAAAATTCGGAAGGCTTGGTCCCGGGTGCAATCTGACGTGACTTGTGATGCCCGTGGGGCCTATGAGGACCATGGCTGGGCACTGGGGCCCCTGGGTGGGGCCAATGACCGTAACTCACTCAGTTAGTATGGCCACGAAATTTGGCAGGCTTGGTCCCGGGTGCAATCTGAGGTAACATGTCATACCCTGAGGTGACTACAATGACTACAGTCGGCTTTGACCTACATACTCGGTCCCTGATGCACGTCGCCGGGGGCACGCACCGCTGCAACACACTCGCAGTTTCTGCAGGAACTGCACTTTCTAGGTAGTGTGTTGCGCAAGTGACACAGTAATTGTTCTTCATATAATTATTATTATTAGTGTGTTGCGCAAGCAACACACTATTGTTCTTCCAAATATTATTACACACTATTGTTCTTCGAGTTTTAGTTTTCCACCTGATTTTCGGTACGTATCTCCTCCTACAGTTTTCGAGATATCGACACAGGACAAACACCAAAATGTCCGGCATGTTCCGAAGAAGTGTGCTTGTTTATAGCTAAGAGAAATGTTGTTGCATTCGCACGCTACACTCGCATTTGTGCAAAAAAAAAAGTCCCATTCACTTGCATGGGATTTTTTTAAAAAACTGCCGTAACTCGGTCAATTTTTGAGCTACAAACACGAAACTCGGCATGCTCGGACCTGGGTTCACCAACAACCCTCAGGACAACTTTCGCACAGATTGCACTCTTTGAACACTTTCTATCACTTTTTCAAAATCACCCCATTCATTCTCTATGGCCACTAGCTAGAGTGCACACTCTAGCCTTGAGTGAAAATCCATTAATGCAGTTTTTCACTGAACAAACGTGTCTAAAACCCTGATACTTTCATCTAAAAACTCCATTTATGCTGCAAATGGTAGAGATACTTCCCTTTCATAAATCATCCAACTATGTCTTCCGTAAACAAATTATTTTTCGACTTATGATGATTTGTTCGAGACCAGGGACTGAAACTTCCCTCATTCACAGCCATGTTAAATTTGGGAACGGCGAGGCGCCTTTTTTCAAAGTTTCATTTGTGTTTAACCTGTCATAACTTTGAGGCTTTTTCGTCATTCCACATCATCTTATATAGTAGCGATCAGCAAGGGGTCCTCTCTCACACAAACTTTTCAGATAATTCATTGGTTACATATTTTTCGAGTTATGACCATTTGTTTGAGAGGTCCAAAATGGCTTGAAACTGACTTTGGACACGGACATTCATTCACTTTTTTGCGGAACAAACGTGAGTAAAATCTTTACTTTGACCTACAAACTCCATTTAAATTTTACATAGTAGACATACTTCCCCTTCATCACACATCCAAATATCTCGTCGTTCAACAAATTAGTTCTCCAGTTATGAGCGTTTGTTTGACAGCTGACACATGAAAGAAGGCACAGCACACACGGGCTCGCTTCACACACACACGCAGGCCACGCCCACACACGGAGAGCACATCGCAATGAAAGATGGATTCTTCTTACTTACATTTGCATCAATATGTTTCATAAGAAGACTTGATCGTTACTGTAAAATATTGTAATTAATTAAACAGTCCAAACCTTTAAGTCGGGTTAAACATCACTTGTAATCCACACGAGCACAGAGTAAACCTTGGCCGGCACAGCCTGAAACGGTCAATTCACTACTGTTCACTACACACTAGCTCCCTTCTACACTCTTAAAGAGCCAGACAGCTCTTATGTAAATCGCATTACATGACAATTACTACATGGCTTTACTAAATCGGCATGAAACAATAATATATAGAGATTAATATTTAATGCAGTAAAAATGACACTACGGCCGTTGCTCAATACCAAGTACGCCAACTTCGGACTTGCATACTTCCTAAGTCTGAAGTAGGAACTTACATTGCTGGCATACTACCACAGAGGGCAAAGAGGTACCTGGCAGGACAGTTTTCGCCCTACAGCCATGACATTTGGCAGGCTTGGTCCCGGGTGCAATCTGAGGTGACATTTGATGGCCATGGGGCCCCTGTGGACCCCGGCTCGGCACTGGGGCCGCTGGCGGGCCAATGAACGTAACTCAGTCGGTTTTCAACCAATGGCCACAAAATTTGGCAGGCTTGGTCTAGGGTGAAATCTGAGGTGACATGTGATGCCAATGGGGCCCCTGTGGACCCCGGCCGGGCACGGGGGCCCCTAGCTGGCCAATGACCGTAACTCAGTCAGTTTTCGACCTATGGCCACAAAATTTGGCAGGCTTCGTCCCAGGTGAAATCTGAGGTGACATTTGATGCCCATGATGCCCTTGTAGACCCCAGCAGGGCACTGGGGTCCCTGGCGGGCCAAAGACCGTAACTCGGTGAGTTTTCGACCTACGGCCACGAAATTCGGCAGGCTTGGTCGCGGGTGCAATCTGACATGACTCGTCATGCCCATGGGCCCTATCATGACCATGGCTGGGCACTGGGGCTTCTAACGGGGCCAATGACTAACTCAGTCAGTTTTGGACCTACGGCCACAAAATTTGGCAGGCTTGGTCCCGGGTGCAATCTGAGGTAACATGTCATACCCTGAGGTGACTACAATGACTACAGTCGGCTTTCGACCTACATATTCGGTCCCTGATGCACGTCGCCGGGGGCACGCACCGCCGCAACACACTCGCAGTTTCTGCAGGAACTGCACTTTCTAGTTATTTTTTTAATTATTATTCCACCTGATTTTCGGTTCGTATCTCCTCCTACAGTTTTCAAGATATCGACACAGGACAAACACCAAAACCTCCGGCATGTTCCGGAGAAGTGTGCTTGTCGATAGCTAAGAGAAATGTTGTTGAATTCGCACGCTACTCTCGCATTTGTGCGAAAAAATGTCCCATTCACTTGCATGGGATTTTTTTAAAAACTGCCCTAACTCGGTCATTGTGGAGCTACAAACACCAAACTCGGCATGGTCAGACCTGGGCTGACCGAGACCCCTCAGGTCAAGTTCCGCACAGATTGCACTCTTTGAACACTTTCTATCACTGTTTAAATATCACTCCATTCATGGAATAGGGCAGAAGCTAGAGTGTGCACTCTAGATTTCAGGGAAAATCGATTAATTCACTTTTTCACTGAACAAACGTCTCTAAAATCCTGATACTTTCACCTAGAAACTCCATTTAAACTGCAAATGGTAGAGATACTTCCCCTTCATAAATCAAAAGATGGAATCGCTACACAAACTACTTTTCGAGTTATGACGATTTGTTCGAGACTAGGGATGGAAACTTCCCTCATTCACAGCAATGTTAAATTTGGGAACGGCGAGGCACCTTTTTTCAAAGTTTCATTTGTGTTTAACCTGTCATAACTTTGAGCCTTTTTCGTCAATCCACATCATCTTATATAGTAGCGATCTGCAAGGGGTCCTCTCTCACACAAACTTTTCAGATAATTGATTGGTTACATATTTTTTGAGTTATGACCATTTGTTTGAGAGGTGCAAAGTCACTCTCTAAACTGTCTTTCTGTCACTGTTTTCGTGGAAAAAACGTGTGTAAAATCATTATACTTTCACCTAGAAACTCCATTTAAATTTCAAATGGTAGACATACTTGCCCTTCATGACACCTCCAAATATCTCGTCGTTCAACAAATTAGTTCTCCAGTTATGAGCGTTTGTTTGACACGTCTGAAATGAAAGAGGCAGACCAGAGACGGGGCTCCGTTCAGTTCGATACAAACACACACGCAGGCCACGCCCACACACGGAGAGCACATCGCAATGAAAGATGGATTCTTCTTACTTACATTTGCAACAACATGTTTAATCCGAAGGCTTGATCATTACTGTAAAATATTGTAATTAATTAAACAGTCCAAACCTTTAAGACGGGATAAACATCACTTGTAATCCACACGAGCACAGAGTAAAACATGGCCGGCACAGCCGGAACGGTCAATTCACTATTGTTCACTACACACTAGCTCCCTCCTACACTCTTAAAGGGCCAGACAGCTCTTGTGTAAATCGCATTACATGACAATTACTACATGGCTCTACTAAATCGGCATGAAACATTTTTACTTTTTCATGCAGTAAAAATGACACTACGGCCGTTGCTCAATACCAAGTACGCCAACTTCGGACTTGCATACTTCCTAAGTCTGAAGTAGGAACTTACATTGCTGGCATACTACCACAGAGGGCAAAGAGGTACCTGGCAGGACAGTTTTCGCCCTACAGCCATGACATTTGGCAGGCTTGGTCCTGCGTGCTATCTGAGGTGACATGTGATGCCCATGGGGCCCCTGTGAACCCCAGCAGGGCACTGGGGCCCCTAGCGGCCCAATGACTGTGACTCAGTCAGTTTTCGACCTACGGCCCCAAAATTCGGCAGGCTTGGTCCCGGGTGCAATCTCACATGACTTGTCATTCCCATTGGGCCTATGAGGACCATGGCTGGGCACTGGGGCTCCTAACGGGGCCAATGACTGTAACTCAATCAGTTTTCGACCTACGGCCACGAAATTTGGCAGGTTTGGTCCCGGGTTCAATCTGAGGTAATATGTCATACCCTGAGGTGACTACAATGACGACAATGGTCGAATGACTTTCGACCTACATACTCGGTCCCTGATGCACGTGGCCGGGAGCACACACCGTCGCAACACACTCGCAGTTTCTGCAGGAACTGCACTTTAGTTATTATTATTTCACCTGTTTTTCTGCGCGTATCTCCTCCTACAGTTTTCGAGATATCGACACGGGACAAACACGAAAATGTCCGGCATGTTCGCGAGAAGTGTGCTTGTCGATAACTAAGAGAAATGTTGTTGCATTCGCATGCTACACTCGCATTTGTGCGGAAAAAAAAGTCCCATTCACTTCAATGGGATTTTTCTTAAAACTGCCGTAACTCAATCAATTTTTGAGTTACAAACACAAAACTTGGCATGGTCGGACCTGGGCCCACCCTGACCCATCATGTCAAGTTTCGGACAGATAACACTCTTTGATCACTTTCTATCACTCTTTAAAAATCACTCCATTCATTGAATATGGCAGGACCTAGAGTGTGTCACTCTAGATTTCAGGGAAAATCGATTAATTCACTTTTTCACTGAACAAACTTCTCTAAAATCCTGATACTTTCTTCTAGAAACTCAATTTAAACTGCAAATGGTAGAGATACTTCCCCTTCATAATTCATCAAAAGATTGCATAAACAAATAATTTTTCGAGTTATGACGATTTGTTCGGGACTAGGGACTAAAACTTCCCTCATTGACAGTCATGTTAGTTTTCGGAACTCCAAGGAGGCTTTAGCCAAAGTTTCATGTGTGTTTAACCTGTCATAACTTTGAGGCTTTTTCGTCAATCCACATAATTTTAGATCATAGCGATCAGCAAAGGGTCCTCTCTCACACATACTTTTCAGATAATTGATTGGTTACAAAGTTTTCGAGTTATGACCATTTGTTTGAGAGGTCCAAAATCGCTTGAAACTGACATTGTACACGTACATTCAGTCACTTTTTCGCGGAACAAACGTGTGTAAAATCATTATACTTTCACCTAGAAACTCCATTTAAACTTCAAATGGTACAGCTACTTCCCCTTCATGACACATCCAAATATCTCGTCGTTCAACAAAGTATTCTTCGACTCATTTGTTTGACAGCTCTGACACAGAGTTCACATGAAAGATGGCTGGGACAGACGTTTCTCCGCTCTCCGCTCACACACACACGCAGGCCACGCCCACAGACACAGAGCTCGACAAAAGACAGCCTGGCACTTCGGAGCTGAAAGTACAGCCCTTAGTATGAACTCACAGCACTATCTTTACTACGACAGCGGAAAATCAGAAACGACAGCGGAACATCTAAAAATGAAAGCGCAAAATCACTTTAAATCTTTCACAGCTGCAGCGCAGTTCAGTTCTGTGTGCGTTTAAAACCCTGAAGTACGTGAGACATGAAGGTCAAGTCAAGTCAAGTCAGATCTACATATATTGCGCTTTTTACAATGGAGCATTGTCTCAAAGCAACTTTACAAGTTTAGATTATCTCCTAATAACTACGTCCAGTCCCAAATTGAGCAAGCCTAGGGCGACAGTGGCAAGGAAAAACTCCCTAAGTGTTATAGGAAGAAACCTTGGGAGGACCAAGACTCAAAAAGGGACCCAACCTCCTTGGGCAGCGTAGATGATAAATCTAAGAGTAAAACTAAAGTCATGGAGTCAAAGTTCGAATAAAATGTGAAGTATGAACATCGACATTAAGTGGCCTGGGTATGATGGGGCTGGAGCTGATGACGGAAGCAGCTTGAGTGGAGCTGCAGCGGATGAACATCATGTGTGGGGCTGGAACTGGTACCGGAACACAGCTCGGAGAGAAAACAGAAACATGTATGTAATTCGTTATTGATTAAGAGCACAGTGTCTATTAAACATCACTGCTGCCATGTCAATCACTGATGCCATGTGTAGCATGAGACCCCGGCCGCATTACTATAGCAGCAGCGCTAGAAAGCGGACGACACTGGAAGAAACACAGGCCAGAGGGATCACATGAACACTGGCAACCCCACGGGAGGCAGAAGACTGCACCCCAACGTCTCTGATCACCGTAAGACTCTTTGACTATGAACCCCCAGCTCTGCCCTTAGTCTAAGGCAAGGATGCACGAGTCAAGATCACGAGGACCGAAGCCCAGTTCAGCCAGACCGCCCACTCGACACTCCCGGCTAACGGACAAGGCAGGCAGGCCAGACATGACTGCAGGCAGGCCAGACATGACTGCAGACTCCGGCCCCAGTGACCCAAGCCATGCATCCCGGTCTAAATCTAGTCAAAAACCTGTGTAAATAAGTATGTCTTTAGCCTAGACTTAAAACTTTGGAGAGTGTCTGAGTCTCGAACGAAAGTGGGAAGTTTATTCCATAGTTGGGGGGCCATGTATGAGAGAGCTTTTCTCCCGGCTGTGACTTTTTTAATTTTAGGAACTAAAAGAAGTTCTGCATCCTGCGACTGAAGTAGACGAGTTGGATTGTAATACTCTAAGAGTTCACTCAGATAATGTGGTGCCAGGCCATGTAGAGCTTTATAAGTTATAAGAAGTATTTTGTAATCAATGCGGAATTTGACTGGTAACCAGTGCAGTGATGATAGAACAGGAGTGATATGATCAAATTTTCTAGTTAGAGTTAGCACTCGGGCAGCTGCGTTCTGAACTAACTGAAGTTTATTTATAGATTTACTAGAGCATCCAGTAAGTAAGGCGTTACAGTAATCCAACCTTGAGGTTATAAATACAAGTTTTTCTGCATCATTAAAAGAGAGGATATTTCTAAGTTTAGCGATATTACGTAATTGAAAGAAAGCAATTCGAGGGATGCTGCTAATGTGTGCATCAAAGGACAGATCTGAATCAAATGTGACACCTAAGTTTTTTACAGATGGACTGGGCAATACTGGGCAGCCATCTAGATTTAGGATAGATGTAGCCAACCTGTCTCTCACAGCCTTGGGTCCCACTAATAGAACCTCAGTTTTATCTGAGTTAAGTAAGAGAAAATTAAATAAGTCACATTAAGAATCAGTATTTCAAAAGAATTAGCCTTGTAATGGGATTTAGCTGTAACACTTAGCCATTAGGACGAGGGCGATTAGCATGACTGTATCCAGGAGGTGAGGCTTCATTTAAGGCTAAATATTCATTAGGTCTAATCCAAGTCTCAGTGAGACAGAGAGCGTGTAGCCGTTTATCAGTGATTATTTCATTTACAATTACTGCTTTGTTTGTAAGTTGTTGTTATTTCTTTGGGAGCTATCTGTGTTTATACTAATAAGGTTATTAATACAGACATTTTGAGAGCGCTTACGTTTAGGACAGATGCAGGTAACAGACACAGTTTCAATGATGTGAGTTCTGGGTGACGGTGCATGGCTACCAGCAGATAGTTGGTTAAGCCGTTCTGTCTGCTGCCTGACCCCTGCTCTGGATAGTCAGCCCCTAACCAATCGGGCCATAAGACTATGGGCAATGTTGCAGGAGATGAGAGCAGCACCCTCCCGAGTGGGATTGACACCGTCCCATCCAAAATGGCCAGGCTTACCCTCAAAGGCTGTCCAGTTGTCTGCATAGCCCACGTTGTTTTCAGAGCACCACCTGGACAGCCAGCAGTTCAGCGACCATAACCTGCTGTAGGCTTGGTCACCTCACTGCATTGGGATGGGGCCAGAGCACACTACAGCATCGGACATCGCCTTCGCCACGCTAACCACCTCTACAAAATTAGCCTTAGTAACCTCTGACTGACGAAGGCGTATATCATTAGCCCCTACATGAATAACTATCCTAGACAATGTGCGGCTCTCGAGTTCACTAAGACTCGTTACAATGTCCGGCACTCTGGCTCCGGGAATACAGAAGGCTACAGAAGGATACAGATACAGAAGGCTTGATCATTACTGCATCGCTACAGGACATTGACAGGACAGAATTATATAGAGATTAATATAAAATGCAGTAAAGATGACACTACGGCTGTTTCTGAATACCAAGTATGCCAAGTTCGGACTTGCATACTTCCTAAGTCTGGAGTAGGAAGTTATAATTGCGAGTACATTCTCCACAATGGAGTACGCAGTTCGGCTATTCTGCAATTTGAACAGCAGCATATTTGGGTATGGAAACAACACGGTTTGCTTTGTACACTTACATAAAACACTACAACATCTTGTATAAAGCCTGTCAGGAGTGGAACACGTTCTCCGATCTTTTACTGTCCTTTGAATAGCTTAATCTACGTGTAACAACGAACCAATCGCATTTAAGCATCAATAAAAACATTCCCAAACATAAGCAAGCACCAAACAAGTCTGATGTTACAAGGGAATTTAATTCTGAAGTTCAATTTATATCACGCAATTCATATTTGCAATACAGGCGGAACAAATAATAAAATATAATGCATAATAAATACGTCAAGAACTTTAAGTCACATCTCCGAAATCGTCTGAGCACTTTTTTATGTAAGCTTTCTCTTGACTGATAAACTGACCGCATAGTTGCATTTTAAACAACTACATTCTCGCCTAAAAAACTGTTCTAACTTCATTTCGTGACACAATAACAGTATTACTTTAGAAATTAGACATCCAGTTGGGAATCCTCTCATCTACCATTACCGAGATGGCAATGCATTGTGGCATATCTCGCTGTTCAAGACCACACAAGTCTGCTCTGATGCATCCTCGGTAATATGGGCGGATCGAGAACACATCCGGGGATTTGAAGCATACTTGGTTAGATGAGAAGTTAGAAATGCAACAGTGCTTGGGCTGCGACTGATGACGTTTCACAACTACACGACAACACAAGCACAGAGAAGTATGCATATTGACAAATGGCCAATGACTACAGTCGATTTTCGACCTACATACTCGGTCCCTGATGCACGACGCAGGGGCACGCACCGCCGCAACACACTCACAGTTTCTGCAGGAACTGCACTTTCTAGTTGACTACTAATATGTTACTGGCAGAATTAGACATGTTTAATTAGATAATGTTATAATTGTATGAAATTATAATAAATTAATAAGAAATTACTCATTGCATATTCATCACATTTATCATTTACAACCCCTCAGCAGAAAAAGTGGGATAGTAAGGAAAATCTAAATAAATACAATGTTTCTTACATACACTTTGACTTTTATTTAATTATAGACAGTATGGGCATGATATATTTCATGTTTTCTCTGGTGAACATCTACTTTGTAATGTTGGCATTCCTTCTCACCTCACAGAGGTGAGACACAGAGGATACCAAGTGATAAGTGTTTCAGGTGTTATTTTGTCCCATTCTTGCTGTGCACATCTTAAGGTGCACATCAGTACTTGGTTGTCATTGTCGGATTTTCTGTTTCAAAACTGTCCACACATTCGCTACTAGGACAGGTGAGGACTGCAGGATGGCCCATCCAGTATCTGCACCCTCTTCGTCTGCATGCCTCTTCGTCTGCATGCCTCTGTAATGTGGTTTTGCATTATCTTGTTGAAAAATGCATAGATGTCCCTGGAAAAGACGTTGTCTTGAAGGAAACTCTCAATGTACTTTACTCCATTAATGCTGCCATCACAGAAGTGTAAATGACCTTTGCCAAGGGCACTGACCCAACCCCATACCATGGGAGCCCCTGGCCTTTTGGATTTATCTGTGGAAGAGCACACGTCATCCACTTCTTCCAAAACAGACCTGGAATACTGATTTGTCTGACCATAATACTCGTTTACACTGTGTGATGGTCCATCCCAGATACCTCCCAGACCAGAGAAGTCCATGTGGTTAACTCAACTATTGATGAATGATGGTTCTTGATACAGTGCTGTCTGAGGGATCAGAGATCACGAGTCTTCAGCTTAGGCGTGCCCCCTTGCCCTTTATGCAGTGAATTTTCTCCAGATTCCTTGAATTGTTTAATAATATTCTGCACTGTAGAAAAGGAAATATGGAAATCTCTTCTGAACTTTCTTTGAAGAACAATGTTTTGAAACATGTAAATAATTTTCTCACACGTTTGTTGACAAATTGGAGATCCTTTGCCCATCTCTGCTCCTCAAAGACTCATCCTGTTAATCACCTGTTTGAAATCACATAATTTTTTCTTCATTTATAGCCCTTAACTGCCCCGTGTCAACTTTTTTTTTTAAATGTTGCAGACCTGAAAAACAAAACAAAATGAAATGAAATATGAAACAAGATATGAAATATCTTGCTTTCATACTGTCTACAATGAAATAAAAGTCAAAGAAAACACGCTTTTTTTTTCCATTTTCCACAATGTCCTAACTTTATTCTGATTTGGGGTTGTAATAACTTTTTAGCCTATGTAAGGGGTGTCTAAGCTTTTTTTCAACACGGGCAAGATCAAAATTCCTAAGAGCCGGTCCCCCAAAATATTTCTCATATTCATATTCAAAATATGAAAAACACATACTAAATAACTAATATTTATCTAACTTCTGAACATTTTAGCACAATAACTGCTGCAGGATATCAAAACAACTTACTGCAGATTAGGCCCATTTAGGCTAAGCATATTCTTTAAAACATTTATGCATAATACTTCATCTTTAAAACATCAAGTCAAGTCAAGTCAGATCTATTTATATAGCGCTTTTTTACAATGGAGCATTGTCTCAAAGCAACTTTACAAGTTTAGATTATCTCCTAATAACTACCTCCAATCCCAAATTGAGCAAGCTTAGGGCAAGGAAAAACTTCCTAAGTGTTATAGGAAGAAACCTTGGGAGGACCAAGACTCAAAAAGGGACCCAACCTCCTTGGACGGCGTAGATGATAAATCTAAGAGTAAAACTAAAGTCATGGAGCCAAAGTTCGAAGAAAATGTGAAGTATGCACATCGGCATTAAGTGGCCCGGGTTTGATGGGGCTTAAGCTGATGACGGAAGCAGTTTGAGTGGAGCTGCAGCGGATGAACATCAGGAGACTTCTCTCAGTGTTCCTGACAAACAAGTCTTATATTTCTTAAGTCACATAACAAACTAAAAACAAAAAAAGGTTCAAACCAGATGCTACAATGTACCGGAAATGAGAACTAACTTGAAACCAATGTGAAGGGTGGTGTTGTGCTCCCTCGACTACATTATACAATGTCCACAAGTTCTCGCTTGCAAAACTATCTACCATCTCTCACAACATGGAGAAGTGTTTCATATTTGGCTCAGTTTTTGACAGATGTATTTTTCAATAGTTGGAGTTTGGTAGCAAATGTCTTGATGTGCACATACAGCTGGCTCACCACAGTATCTTTCCCTTGTAGGATGGGGTTCAGGATATTCAAGTGCTTTGTGATATTGATTAAAAATGCCATATATGTTATCAAAGCAGGATCAGATAGTTCCCTCACTGAATGTCCCTTTTCAGTCAGAAATTATGCTGTCTAAACTCTAAGGGTGTGTACACACTAGGCATGATTTTATTTCGTGATTTCTCCTTTAGTCCGGTTCAGTTGAACAAGTCTGAATCTTGGTGCACAACAAACACCTGTTCAAAGGGTCCGCTTCCAAATGAGTTCTGGTGTGTTTTGATTGATGTTTGAACACAGCACGGACCAAAGACCAAACAAACAAACCAAACAAACCAAACACAGGGAGTGACGTTACAAAAAGCAACCCATAATTTAATATAAGGTATATAACTTGATATAACAGTAATCAAACAAATGTAATTCTGGCTGTGTTAAAGAACTATACTGGATTCTTTCATTCCAAAGGATAGAATACTCAAGCGTACCTGCTTCTTCTCATTATAGGTTGTATAGCTGCCCTATAAATGTCAATAGCGCTATTTTCTAACTAAATTAATTAAATTGTAGGAGCTGTTTGTAAGGTATCAGCTGGTAAAAATACCAACAAATATTAATAAATTACATGAGCATGTTTAGAACAGCACACAGCATTGCTGTGGAAGTTTGGAAATTTCGGTAATTTAAGATGCAAACCTCATAAAAGCTGTCTAATCAGTATGTGACCTTATTCATGTGACTTTTCTTTACATATTTTGGTCTGATGTTAAGAATGTCAGTGTTAATTCTAAGCAACCCAGGACTAAAATGCAACAATGTATAATTTTCTGCTTTGGTCCGAAACAAGTTAACTGAACTACAAATGTGAACACACGCTAATGACTGAGCTATCAGACATCGCTGTGGTAAATCTACATATTCATCCTCATTATCTTGAAGAAACTGTTGAAACTGGAGGTGGTAAAGGGCTTGGTGTGAATCACATTCACAGTTTTCATCACAATAGTCTTGACATGATCGAATTTCAGACAGTTTGCACAAAAAGCCTGCTGGCGTACTAACCTGCTCCCTGACTTTGCTGCAAATGAGTGAGGCTAATCCACTCCTCTCATCAGCCATCGCTCGTGCGTCGTTGGTAGCTATTCCACTCAGCTTATCCCAGGACAGTTCCATGTCTTCAACTGCCGAGTGGACAGACTGAATTAAAACCCCTCCTCTTGTCTGGCCCTTCAGAATCTGAAGATCCAGCAATTTATCAGTGATATTAATGTTGGTATCCACACAGCAGCGGGGCAGTAGCAGTCACATCCGTACTTTCATCACATAATAATGAAAAATAGTCAAAAGCATGACCCTTCTTTTGCAGCACTCTTTACCTGTTCACGTGTCCAACAGGTTTGCCCTCCTCAGTGAAACACCCACTGAGCAGCCTGTTGAAAGAGCTCTGGTCATAGGTGACTATTTTACGACACGTGAAACTTGCTACCCCTTTAGGGACACCAGCAGCTAGAGTTCTCTGTATCCCCGGAGCCAGAGTGCCGGACATCGTAACGAGTCTTAGTGAACTCGAGAGCCGCAGATTCTCTAGGATAGTAATTCATGTAGGGGCTAATGATATACGCCTTCGTCAGTCAGAGGTTACTAAGGCTAATTTTGTAGAGGTGGTTAGCGTGGCGAAGGCAATGTCTGATGCTGTAGTGTGCTCTGGCCCCATCCCAATGCGGCGAGGTGACCAAGCCTACAGCAGGTTATGGTCGCTGAACTGCTGGCTGTCCAAGTGGTGCTCTGAAAACAACGTGGGCTATATAGACAACTGGACAGCCTTTGAGGGTAAGCCTGGCCATTTTGGATGGGACGGTGTCCATCCCACTTGGGAGGGTGCTGCTCTCATCTCCTGCAACATTGCCCATAGTCTTATGGCCCGAT
>JAJAGP010000808.1:0-90128 GCA_025084515.1 Ancistrus triradiatus | reverse complement strand
TTTTGAGTCTTGGTCCTCCCAAGGTTTCTTCCTAGAACTAGGGAGTTTTTCCTTGCCACTGTCGCCCTAGGCTTGCTCAATTTGGGATTGGACGTAGTTATTAGGAGATAATCTAAACTTGTAAAGTTGCTTTGAGACAATGCTCCATTGTAAAAAGCGCTATATAAATAAATCTGACTTGACTTGACTTGACCTTCTCCAAAGTTGCTGGATAAAATATGCTTCATAACTGTTAAAAATGGCTATAAACAAAACAACATTGTTTATATGCACTAAATACAATAGAGCAGAAGTAGTAGTGCTGGGCGGTATATGGTATGTATTTTTGTGGGGGTTTTTTATGGTGTGTGTGTGTGTGTGTGTGTGTGTGTGTGTGTGTGTGTGTGTATATATATAAATAAATATCATCATCAGATTTTCACAAAAGTCTTAAAAGTAGATAAAGAGAATCCAGTTAAACAAATGACACAAAAACAATATACTTAGTCATTTATTTATTAATTAAAATTATCCACTATTACATATTAGTGAATGGCAAAAGCATGTCAACCTCTAGAATTAGCAGTTAATTTGAAGGTGAAATTGGAGTCAGGTGTTTTCAATCAGTGGGATGACAATCAGGTGTGAGTGGGCACCCTGTTTTACTTAAAGAACAGGGATCTATCAAAGTCTGCTCTTCACAGCACATGTTTGTGGAAGTGCATCATGGCACGAACAAAGGAGATTTCTGAGCACCTCAAAAAAATGCTCATCAAGCTGGAAAAGGTAACAAAACAATCTCTAAGCACTCCAACAATCCACAGTCCACAGATTGTGTGCAAATGTAGGCAATTCAAGACCATTGTTACCCTCCCCAGGAGTGGTCGATCAACAAAGATCACTCCAAGAGCAAGATGTGTAATAGTTGGCAAGGTCACAAAGGACCCCAGGGTAACTTCTAAGTAACTGAAGGCCTCTCTCACATTGCCTAATGTTAATGTTCATGAGTCCACCATCAGACGAACACTGAACAACAATGGTGTGCATGGCAGGGTTGCAAGGATAAATCCACTGCTCTCCAAAAAGAACACTGCTGCTCGTCTGCAGTTTGCTAAAGATCACGTGGACAAGCCAGACGGCTATTGGAAGAATGTTTTGTGGTCAGATGAGATAAAAATACAACTTGTTGGTTTAAAAGGAAAGCGGTATGTTTGGAGAAAGGAAAAAACTGCATTCCAGCATAAGAACCTTATCCCATTTGTGAAACATGGTGGTGGTAGTATCATGGTTTGGGCCTGTTTTGCTGCATCTAGGCCAGGACGGCTTGCCATCATTGATGGAACAATGAATTCTGAATTATATCAGAGAACTCTAAAGGAAAATGTCAGAACCTCTATCCATGAACTGAATCTCAAGAGAAGGTGGGTCATGCAGCAAGACAACGACCCTAAGCACACAAGTCGTTCTACCAAAAAATGGTTAAAGAAGAATAAAGTTAATGTTTTGGAATGGCCAAAGTCCTGACCTTAATCCAATCGAAATGATGTGGAAGGACCTGAAGCGAGGAGTTAATGTAAGGAAACCCACCAACATCCCAGAGTTGAAACTGTTCTATACGGAGGAAAGGGCTAAAATATACATATACAGGTAGTCCTCGGCTTACGACGCAGATCCGTTCCTAGATGGCATCGTAAACCGATTTTCGGTGTAAGTCGGAACACACGTACATACTGTACATAAATAACATCATAAATAACATACCGTATTTTTCGGACCATAAGGCACACTTAAAATCCTTTAATTTTCTCAAAAATCGACAGTGCGCCTAATGTATGAATTAATTCTGGTTGGGCTTTCTGACCTACAACCGATTGTAGATGGTACACGGCGCTCATAAATCTGTCAAAATGTTTTAGCACGGCTTTGTTAAGTTACGAAGCTTACGGCCACTGTAATGGTAAGGAAGTGGAGGAAGCAAGAAGACGACCTGCGCCAGGTAAAGAAGACCAAACTGAGTTTCCGAGGGAACTTAAGAGTTTTGTTTCATTTCATGCGCCTTTATGTATGAACATAGACCCGTTAGAAGTCGATCATTGATATCGCGCCTTATAACCCGGTGCGCTTTATAGACCGAAAAATACGGTACTGTAAGCACTTATCCTATCCTAACACAGTAATCATCTAAAAACAAGCCACGTAACCGTGTATTCTTCTGCCGCGCACACCAAACACGAAGTTCGCGTTATGACGTTTACAACGCAAAACCACTTAAGTCATATATTTTCTATCCTACTATTTCGTTGTCAGGGTCACAGGGGCTCCAGTGCCTATACCCAGAGAATGCAGGGTCCCTCTGGTGGTGAGCTTGCTTTTTAAACAAACAATTTTTTATGGGTCTTTTTGTGTTTTAATGAATGTTTTTTTTCTCCGAATAAAGTACCTCACAGCAAGAAGGTCCTGGGTTCGAGCCCAGGTGGAGCAGCCTGGGTCATTTCAGTGTGTACGGTCTCCCTGTGTCCGCAAGGGTTTACTCCAGTACTCCAGTTTACTCTCACACTCCAAAGACATGCACTATGTTTAGGGCTAGGTATCAGCACTGATATCCGATCTCAAGGTCCCGATTCGATTTTATATCGATTCAGTCAGGGATATTTCAGTTACAATGCCAGGTTTTGTTTGGATATGAAGAGATAAAGCTATGTGAGGACTGTGGTAGCCTAGTGGTTAGGGTACTGAACTGGGTACCAGAAGGCCCAGATTGTAAATTTGTTGTAAGTTGTAAGTCGCTCCGCTCTGGATAAGAGCGTCTGCTAAATGCTGTTATATATATATATATATATGTATATATATTATATATATATATATATATATATATATATATATATATAAACAGCATTTAGCAGACGCTCTTATATATATATATATATATATATATATATATATATATACACACACACACATACATACACATACTCATATACATATATACACACACACATACATACACACACACACACACACACACCTTTGTTTGATAACCTTGTGCATCAATGTAACCTTGTGTGTCTGTCACTACAATGGCCATTGATGCGGATAATAATATTAAATAAATCCAAACAAGCAAAGTAAAAAAAAAAACTGGATGAACATCTAAGTGTGGTGATTTCATATTTTTATAAGGGTGGTACCATCCAAGATAGGCTGACAAAACAAAACAGCAGTTTGTAACTGTTGTTTTATAGTATAGTTTTGAGTACAAAACACCAAAAGTGTTTTTTTTTTCTTTTACAATTCTTAAATTTCATTCTGTTGTTAAGGACAGAGCTGTAGAAACTATTACAATCAATTACAATGAATGACATCACAAACTCTCCAATATAAAATCAAAAACTGCATTATACACATTCACTCTCACTTGGCTTGATGGTTACCTGTGGCTGCTTAATGATAGAAACCAATCCATGAAGCTCCTGTGTTGGCAGTTACTAAGCTGGCACCACATTTAAAGGCAATTTGGGACTCGGTGGCAAGTGCTGTAGCTGAACACAAACAATTTAATATGCTTTAATAAAATTCCGTTCTCCTAAACATATTTTAGGACACTTACTCCTAAACATGTTTACTTCATAATACAGCAGGGCAGATATTTGATTAACTGATCTGTTAAACCTGTGGCACCCTACTACTACTACTAATAATGTTCACTATAGAAAATACATAGCTGTATGTTTGATTTTATATACCTCTTAGCAATGGGTGTGCATTAAACAGCTAAAACCACTAGTTAAGGAATGTCTAAATCTAAATCCAGATATTTTGAAATATTTCTCTACTTGGCTGAATGACTTTCTTTGTAGTGTCATGGTCCCTTGATTGTGAATGTAACAAAATATGCCCTTTGTTCTGGCCCTGGGAGATGGCCTCCAGGATAAAACCTCCTCTAAGACCTTTACACACCATTTGGGATGCCTTCTCAGCAACCTAGAGTCTTCAATACTACATTATTCTTCCACATGCATATTTCAATCCTCAGGGCTGTCCTGATCCTTTATAAGCATTGCAATGATCTATAATATGTTGCCGTATACAGTACATTGCTTGGTATCCTTAAGCACTTATCTAGATAATGATCAATAAATCATAGATAAATGACAATAAATAAAGTCTCAGACTGCTGTGTTGGGCGAATAATTCATTCATTCGTTTTCTTATCCGCTTAATCCTGGTCAAGGTTACATCACAAGTGACACACAATTGAACATTAATTCAGATGTCTGGCACTAGGGTGTTAGGAGCAGATCCTTTAAGTCCTGGAGCTGCGAAGTGTAGGCACTGTGTATCAGACTTGATGTTCTAGCATAGATATTGATTGGACGGACATCTGGGGTCTTTGGAGGCCAGGGAAACACCTTAAACACTGAGACATGTTTTGCAAACCATTCACAAACATACTCACAACGTACATAATTCACAACGTACTTTTTTAGCACTGAAACGTAACGTTAGAAAACATTAGCGTTCCTATTCAAACACATCACTGTTATAACGTTACAGAAAATACATGAAATATGTGTGCTAAAGCTAATGAATCAAATCGTCATCGCTAATGTTAACATTTACAGCTATCAAAATGAGTAAGTAGCAAGTTAACTCTCTGTTTACGCTAATTGTAGCTTACAGCATTATATCGCCCAGATCATCACACTTACTCTCTCAGCTTGTCTTCTTCCCACAGTGTATATGGGTGCCAAAAGTAAATGGCACACACATGTGGGCATCCACGTGATGTAAATGAAAATGAGACTCATCAGACCAGATGACCTTCCATTGCTCCATCATCTGATTCCAATGCCTGCGTGTAAATTGTAAATGCTTTCGACAGTAAACAGGGGAGCTCTCTAACTGATCTGCAACTGCACAGTCCCCTCATCCGCAGAGTGTGATGCACTGTATGCTGTGACACATTCCTCTCGTAACCAGCATAAAAAAAATTTCTGACTTGTGGCACAGTAGCCCTTGCGCTGGCTCGGACCAGATGTAATGGCTCTGACTCAGTCATCTAACCAAAATTCACCTTTGTCTTTATATAAAATAAACCATAACCAGTAGGAGTGAGAATCAATAGGGACCTCACGATTTGATTCAGTTATGATTCAGAGGGTTGTGATTCGATGGGTATCTCCATACAGAACAGCTTAAACTCTGGGATGTTGGTGGGTTTCCTCACTGCTCGCTTCAGGTCCTTCCACAATATTTCGATTGGATTAATGTCAGGACTTTGACTTGGCCATTCCAAAACATTAACTTTATTCTTCGTAAACCATTCTTTGGTAGAACAAATTCTGTGCTTAGGGCCAGCAAAACAGGCCCAAACCATGATACTACCACCGCCATGTTCCACAGATGGGATAAGGTTCTTATGCTGGAATGTTTTCCTTTCTCCAAACGTACCGCTGTTCTTTTAAACCAAAAAGTTACATTTTGGTCTCATCTGATCTTCAGCAAACTGCAGATGAGCAGCAATGTTCTTTTTGGTGAGCATTTACACACAAGGACTTTCTCCTTGCAACCCTGCCATGCACACGATTGTTGTTCAGTGTTCTTCTGATGGCGCACTCATGAACATTAAGATTAGCCATTTGTACACAATCTGTCTGACTGTGGATTGGTGGAGGCCAAACTCTTTAGAGATGGTTTTGTTATCTTTTCCAGCCTGATGAGCATTTTTCTGAGATCCTCAGAAATTTCCTTTGTTCACGCCATGATACACTTCCATAAACATACGTTGTGAAGAGCAGACTTTGATAGATCCCTGTTTTTTTAATAAGAGTTCCCACTCACACCTGATTGTCATCCCATTGATTGAAAACGCCTGACTCTAATTTCACCTTCAAATTAACTGCTAATCCTAGAGGTTCACATATGTCTGCCACTCACTAATATTTATAATTTTACTCAATAAATAACTGACCAAGTGTCATATTTTAGTCTCATTTGTTTAACTGGGTTCTCTTAATCTACTTTTAGGACTTGTGTAAAAATCTGATGATGTTTTAGGTCATATTTATTCAGAAATATAGAAAATGCTAAAGGGTTCACAAGCTTTCAAGCACCACTGTACATGTATAAAACGGTACTTCGCCCGGTTTTAGCGTGATCGGCTTCAGCGGTGTCATATAACCTATTCTGTGCTGCTCAACAACATGAACACCACGGTGCTTTTACTAACTTTAATTCATAACTAGAGAGAGAGAGAGAGAGAGAGAGATACACACACACACACACACACACACACACTCTATTTACTCATGACAGTAGAGTAAGCTACACACCTAGAGAAAGCCCATTATCACCACAACAAAAATACCGTGATATACCGAATCCTTAAAAATACTGTGATACAATTTTTTTGCCATACTGTCCAGACCTAGTGTACACAGTACATAAGAAATTAATTGGCCTTTCTATAGCATGCTGTACTGACCTGTTTCTAAGAGCCCTGTTTCTAAGAGCCCTAAGAGACCCCTTTCTTGTTTTTAGCTTATTTAAGCTACTAACTTCAAAAAGGATCGGTGCTTCCAGCTCACTTGCAGGAAATGTAGTTATAGTACCAAGCTTGTTACTGTTTAAAATGGGTTTTATACAGACATAAACTATAGATTAAATCCCATTCCAACACACTTTTTTTTTTTTAAGTGAGAAGCTTCAAACTTAATAAGAGTTTAAAAAAAAAAAAAAAAGTCAACAAATTCGTCACGTTCCCCTCTGCCTGTAATGGCTATTTTATACACACTCTCTTGTTTTATGGACACTGTGTTTTAGGTTCATTTGGTGCATGAAGAGGGAAACCATGGCCATGTCTGTAGATGTGGTTTGAATTCCCCTTCTGTACTCTTTATCTGCTATAATTTATTGTTCTTACAATCATCTCTTTAATATACATGTTCCGTTCTTATTTGCCCCCTTTTCTCTCTCAGAGGCAGACTGACCCCACATCCACTGACGAACTCGCAGTCATGCACGCACGCGCACACACAAACGCACACATTTGCCTCACTATCCTTGTGGGGATTTTCCACTGACACAGTGATTACGGTAGCTAATTAATGTTACACCTTCTCCTACACCTAGCCCTAACCTTAATCTCAATAACCTAATGGAGATAGTTTAACTCTTTTGGTTTTTCAAAAGAAAGTTGCAGTTTCTGTAAAAAAATAAGTAAATAAAAAAGCAGTTTTCTACCTTGGGATCAGCCAAATGTTCCCACAAGGTAAAACGTGTCAGATCTTTCTATCCTTTATCCTAATGTAACATAAACATGACACCCCCCAACCCTGCTCTCACACACTCACTCGCACACACATGCATACACATGCATGCACTCGCACGCACACACGCGCGCACACACACACACACACACACACACACACACATATATAAAACATTCACCCTCCTTATCCCTTGGCATGCACAAACACAGCCGAGAAGCTGAGGGATTTTTTCCCTGCTTCCCTCTGACTTGGCCTGTCTTTTCAGACAGGAAACCTCAGTTTCCACTCTGCTTGCATAGGGCCTCTCCTGCTCTGCCCTATTCCCTCAATCCCAAACCACCCCCTCCTCCACCCCCCAACCCCCCCCAAACTGGCTCATTCTTGCTTCTTTCCCTCTGACTTTCTTGCCACACCCCTGCCCGGTTCTTTACTCAACATTTGTCCCTCCCTTACAGTTTTTATTTATTTGTACAGTTCATGTGGTTCAAGCACATATGAACAACCCTGTTCTACACGCTCACGTTTTCTTAGATAATTGAAGAAAAGTTGTTCATAATGTCACGAAATGTTCTGTTTTTGGATCTTACTTCTTCTATCCATTTTATTTCTCTTTCCACAAAATGTTTTAAGGAGCTTATGCAATGTTTTGCCATTGGATAAAACCGAGACAGAGGCAAACAAATTTGGAAGAAATTGAGACAAAGATGGGGGAGAAGAGGAAAAAGACAGTGTAAAACTGTCAAATCAAACAGTTGTGTGATTTCAAATAGCAAGAGAGATGGAGAAATGGAGAAAAAAATGCAGTGGAAAAATCATAGAGAGAGTAAAAGAGAAAGGCATGAGATTGCAACAGGAAGATGGCCCCCAGCCAGAGGTCTCAGACACTAAGGAATTCCACACAGAGGGTAGGAATAGTGGAAGTGAAAGAAACCCAGAGCAAACTGCAGCTATAACTTAAAAAAGAACATTACCTCAGTTGGGCCGATAGAAGACATTCGAAATAAGGTGAAAAATAAAACTACAATTTAGACACACCTTGATTAACACCATGGATGTGTGTGGCTACTTGCACATATGAAAACATTTATTTGTATGTCAATATAACCTGATCATTTAGAACAAAATGAAATAAATTAAATATTTGTAGACTATTTAGAAGTATAGTTTCTGTACGTGTAATTTACAAAATACTTTTTTATTCAGATGTAGGCATCAACCACCAGAGCTCAGTGATGCCAAAACTGATAACCAAAAAGGAATTTAAATGACATTTCATTAGTAAATCTGAAAATTGTATGTACAGATTTTTTTCTTTGACTTAAAGAACAAAAACAGATATTTCTGCCAGGCTGCAACTTCCAAGGTAAGTCAAACTCTATATACACTGTATGAACCTATATATCCTATATACACTATATTGGGGAAGGCACTATAATGGCCTTCCCCAAACTATTCCCACACAGGTGGAAGCATACCATTGTTCAAAATGCCTTGATGTGCTGAAGCATTTAGATTTCCCTTTACCGGACCTAAATGGTCTATTCCAACCCCTGAAAAACAATCCCTTAGCATTATCCCTCCTCCACCAAACTTTACAGTTGATACAATGCAGTCAGGCAGGTATGGTTCTCTTGGCATCTGCCAAACCCAAACTGCCAGTAAGACAATCATGATTCCTCACTCACATCACCAAACACATTGTGTTTGGTGATGTAATTCTTGCATGCAGCTGATAGGCATTTAAACAAACTGGGCCTCAGCACTCAGCGACACCACTCTGTAACATTACATGGTCTGCCACTTCATAGTTGAGTTGCTGTGGTTCCTAAATACTTCCACTTTTCAATAATTCTGCTCATAGTTGATCGTGGAATAAAGAGGAGGGAAGAAATTTCACAAATTGACCTTGAAAGGTGGCATCCTATTATAGTAAAACACTCAAATTCAGCTAGCTCTTTAGAACATCCCATTCCTTTACAATTGTTTGCT
The DNA here is from genome assembly GCA_025084515.1 of Ancistrus triradiatus. Taxonomy (NCBI): domain Eukaryota; kingdom Metazoa; phylum Chordata; class Actinopteri; order Siluriformes; family Loricariidae; genus Ancistrus; species Ancistrus triradiatus. The sequence goes on along the minus strand of JAJAGP010000808.1, from coordinate 80,889 downwards.
TTATTTAATATACCCATGGCAATGCAAACTGAATGAAACACCTGAATTCAATGATTAAGAGGTGTGTCTCCATTCTTTTGTACATATAGTGTAGATTCCTGCTTGCAACATTCATGTACTCTGGCACAATGCCTTGTACATAATATGAAGTTCTTTATGATGCTCTGTTTTTGAGCACTTTAGAATTTATTATAGTTCAGCAATAATACACAACAGGGAGTGCTTTAACGTGAGATATCGGCATACCCATGCCGATATCTCACTTTAAAGTACAACCTCGAGTATATTATTGCGATTATATCACAGTTGCGTTATCGCCATTTATTATTAGATTTTAACACAAAGAGGATAGAAAAAACTATTTGTTTATCACCCTTTTGTGACGTAAAATAGTTCCATTCTATCAAGCACTCTGCAGTTAAGCCCTTCAGTCATTAAAGTCGAGCAACAGCATTATCAATAACTGTTTATTATGAGACAGTAAACACAGAAATATCTATACGTAAGCTTTAACTTAGTAAAAAGAAAGTTTGTTTACATTTAGCAAATAAAATGGTTCGGGTTTATAAGGCAGGCTGTTACTAAGATACACTTGTACCGACTGAAGCAAAACAGAGTAAGGTTATAACCAAAGTCTAGGATCAGCAATTATAAATTTGCATGATGATGATCTTACTCTTAATATTATCAGTCAGAAATGTAACGGCAGACTAATAGAGCATCAGCAGCTTCACTGGGTTAAGAGCTGTGTTACGTCCTGCAGCCGATCAGGACTGCACCGCCCACAATCGGTGAATCATGTGACTGCCGTGGACGTATCTGAGACTCTCTTCCTCACGACTGTGGACCAATTGCTAACTGCACGCAGCTGGGATGGACTGCATGTAAGCTCCGTGTTCCCAAACGCCGTCGGGGTAGCATTTTCTCGGTTTCGCCCGACTGTATGGCGCACGTCCCTCCAGCCGCATTGGATTATTTCAGTTCCCAGTGGATTTACTCCTGTTTACGAATCCATCTACTGTGGATTATCCCTCATTCGCAGCTCCGTCTGCTGTAGACTTTCTCTGATTTTTGCGGCTCTGCCCGCTGTGGAGTTCCCCTGTTTGCGGTTTCATTCGCAGTGGACTTGCTCCTGTTTTGCGGCTCCATCTGCTGTAGATTATTTCTGTTTGCGGTCCCGTCTGCTGTGCTATTCCTGCTCGGGATATTCTCTATTGCGCTTCCGTCCACTGTACTCTCACCTGTGTCACGGCTGTGTTCACGATTACGTATTTCCATTTGCAGTGCCATCCGCTTTGGTCCCTGTGCGTTCTCCCGTTTGCGGTGGCGTCCGCTTTGGTTTGCTTATCCGCAGGTTTTGGTATTCCGTGTTTGCTTCTGCTAGTTCTGTTCTAGCTTCGCTGTGTTGGTTGTTCTCCCCTAGGTTCTGTACTCCGTGTAGATTCTTGTTAGCTCCGCTGTTACCTCCGTTCTAGCTTCGCCGTGTTGGTTGTTCTCCCCTGGGTTCTGTACTCCGTGTAGCTTCGTGTTAGCTCCGCTGCTAGCTCCGTGTTAACTTCTCCGTGTTGGTTGTTCTTCCCTGGGTTCTGTACTCCGTGTAGCTTCTTGTTAGCTCCGCTGTTACCTCCGTGTTAGCTTCGCATCAGCTCCACTGCTAGTTCTGCTCGATTTCGTATTTACTCCTTCTGCGTCTGATTCCCCAGATTGTACCCTACTCGGTGAACTTTTTTTGCATTCGTTACATTTATGCATATTACCCTTGTCCGTTGGACCATTACTGTGTTTGCTATGTGTTTTTTCTTTGTTCAGCAGTTTTTGTTGTGTTTTTGTTTATGCTTGAGTTGTGGACTATTCAGTTAATAAACTGTGTGTTTTGACTGGAACCTGCATTCGCCTGCTCCTGTTCTTCCTCCGCACATCCTTAACAAGCTGGACTTATTACTAACAGGTAAAGTACCTGTCAGATGAGTGAATGCCCCATCAGCTGCGGATGGTGTTTAATGAAAGACGCCGAGTTTAACTCCAACAAACAACATTTATGTGAGTGATGAAACTGATTTAGTTCATTTTTGTTGATAGAAACCAATATATTTTATAAAATAATTATAGCTTTCATTTCGGCAGTGTTTTACTCATTATAACTTGGTTGCTTTGTAGGGCAGGTGTCGTTGCTAAGTATTACTCTGCGGCATACACACGTAACCTAGCAATGGCACCCGCCCTAAAAAGCAGCCAAGTTATAATGAGTAAACCACTGCCGAAAAAGCATCTCTCAGCCAATCAGATTGCAGGGTCAGAACTAACTTTGGTGTAATTGTGGTTAAATATGCTCTAAAACATCATCAGCTCTTCACATAAGGCCTTAATGCAAATAAAGAAAGCCCAATAAAAGAAAAGAGGCAAAAATATTACACTATGTCATGTACTTACTAAGGAAAACGATCCAATTTTACTAATTTTTCTTTCAGTATCTGGTGTAAACCCCTTGTGCAACAATAACTGCATGATACCACTACTACCATGTTTCACAAATTCAATAAGGTCCATATGATGGAATGTAGGGTTTTCCTTTCTCCAGACAGTGTTTCTCATTTAAACAAATAAGTTATATTTTAGTGTCACCCAATGACAATGATCCCAAACACACCGCTCGGGCAACGAGGGAGTGGCTCCGTAAAAAGCATTTCAAGGTCCTGCAGTGGCCTAGCCAGTCTCCAAAACTCAACTCCATAGAAAATTTGTGGAGGGAGTTGAAAGTACATGTTGCCCCAAAACATCAGTGCTCTAGAGGAGATCTACATGGAGGAATGGGCCAAAATACCAGCTACAGTGTGTGCAAACCTGGTGAAGACTTACAGGAAACGTTTTGATCTCTGGGTGTATATATATATATATATATACACACACACTGTGTGTTATATATATATATATATATATATATATATATATCTATATATATATATGCAGAAAAATTTTTAATTCTAAAGGGTTTCACAAACTTTCAAGCACCACTGTATTTGTTTAATAAACTTGATGTTCAAATAGAGAAACTATTAAAACGCTGCCGTCGACTAAATCAACCAATCTGCAAAGTAAAAAAACACAGAACTAATTAGCTCTCATCTAATACAAATGTAACTGAGAAAGTTTGAACTGCACTGTATGCAGGCTTTTATTTTTAAACAGACTTCATGTATTTGCAAGCTCATGGTGTGTGAAAACCTTTCTCAGACTCTGCGCTTTGCGTCTCAGCAAACACAGCCAAGGTTAAGATTATGAAATACAGCTTGACCTCATATGACTCTCATCTGAAAGAACGTAGCAGATACAGGGTGAAGTGAGAGAAGCTCTGTCCAGTGACTATTATACTGTATAGTACCATATTCTTGCTATGATGGAAAGACATTTCCTGAGTAAATTCTTGCACAGGAATCAGTCATAGCAGCGGACTACAACAATTCATGATAATGTTCATCTTGATTTAATGATACAGTCTTTGATGAACCGACTCAGGTTTGTTAAAGCACTCCAGTTTATCCAAACGTGGACTTGCCAAACCTCTACAAAGGGGAATTATAACCTTTTCGGACATGGAACTTATTGTTTGTTAAGTTTGAATCTGCCAGCCACCACACCCACAACCTTGCTGAAAATCCACTGAGATAAATATAAATGCAAATAGCACTTGTTTCATGTTCAAATAATGTAACAAATACTATGCATGTTATACATTACAGATATATTACATTGTTTTATTACCTTTAAAAAACAGTACATCCATACACGTTGGCTTTTTAGTGTGATATTTATCCTGTTTTTTTTTAAAGGAGATCATATGAAATTGTGTGGCACTACAAAACAGGGCAAGCGGTAAAACTATGTGGTATCTTTTGGAACAAACTTATGCTAACTGCTTTTCTAATACTATGTCAAAGATGTCTATTTTAGTTACATTCTAGATTAAAATGTATATGGTAATGTGTATTATTTCTATAATTCATATGCCTGTTCCTGAAAAGAGAACATGGTGGTAAAAAGGTGAGCATTGCCATTGTTGCAAGTTGGAACAATTTTGAGTGTTAGCTTTCAGTCAGATTTCCATACTATTGATGCAAAGTAGACAGTGAACGCAGAGTAGATCAGCAGATGTGTTCATTATTAGTGAGATTAGTCATAAAACAGAAATCCAACCATTAAAAATTAAATCTTATTCATAAATTTAGTGCTAAAGTATCCTATCTGCCACAAAAACTGTTACTTCTGTCACAAATTCATAGATATTATTTAGACACAATTTCAACATTGTTAATTTTAGACTACAATATAGTAACGACATGCAGGACTGTGAAGACAACTGCTGTTATTTTCTAATAATTTTTGTTATAAATATTTCTGTCATAGTTAATGTGAAATACATTACACATATTGTATTTGCTACAAAATTCTCTGACTTTTTAGATCTTTTAGATCACAGAATCTTTTTACATTATTTGCCTTTTATTGGATTTCCAGTCTTTCTTTGAGGAACATTAAACATTCTTTTTAAACATTTCAGTAATTTTCTTACACATTTGTTGATAAACAGGAGATCCTCTGCTCGTCTTTACGCCTCAAAGACTCAGCCTTTCATGGATGCTGCTTTTATAATAATCACCTGTTGACATTACCTGTTTGAAACGGCATGCAGGACTGTGAAGACAACTGCTGTTATTTTCTAATTATTTTTGGATCTCCTGTTTATCAACAAATGTGTAAGAAAATTATTGAAAAAGAATGTTTAATGTTCCTCAAAGAAAGACTGGAAATCCAATAAAAGGCAAATAATGTAAAATGATTATTTGATCTAAAAAGATCTAAAAAGTCAGAGCATTTTGTAGCAAATCCAATATGTGTAATGTATTTCACATTAACTGTCACAGAAATATTTAACTGTGAGGGTCTCTAGCTGCAGAAATGCAGACTAAATTGTGTTTTACTTATGGGCCTAGTCTGCACATTACAGCAAAAAAATTAAAAAAATAAAAAAATAAATAAATAAATAAAGAAAGAAATTTTAGTATTAAAAAACAATACTGATTACAGGAAGCATTTAAACACATCACACCAAGACTCTGTTGACCAACTCTTTTTGCCTTTTTTCAGTGGGTGCATATTCATTCTTTCACACTGGGTTGGTACAAAAAGCTACAGTAACATTAGAGTGCAACTTCGCACAAACACATATCCACTGGAAACAAGAACACTGCTTCTCCCCTTACAAGTTATGATGTTAAAGTTAGTGCTGCCAGAGTCTCATGGTACACTTACAAGAACATGTTTTGTTAATAGACTCTTGTGTACTTAACAACCCTCACTACATATTCTGTTTTCTCTTCAAGCTCTTCTTCTGTGATCAGTTCTCACTCTAAGGAACAGTTGTTGGCCCACTCAAGCTGTTTTTCCAGTTCTGGTCCTCATACCTTTACTGATCATCACACTGAGCATGGTTGCCTTGAATCATGCAAGAGCGTGATTGCCTGCTGGAGGGAACAAGAACCTTCAGTGACTCCATTTACTGAACTGAATAATGCCAAAAGTGGTACTCATGTTCTCTATTTTATTACATATATTATTTTATTTATGTTATAGTATATTGTGCCCTACTGTCACTACGGGGCCTTACTGGCAAGTAGGAGACGTATGCAGGCTCTATCGTTATAACCATATTTCTTTAATGAGCGAGGGTACACGTTGGCTTCACCGCAAATGTATACACAAACATAAAACAGGCTTTGTCTCCACGGGCATACACAAACATAAGCGGGATTTATCCCAACGTGCATATACAAACATAAGATGGCTCTACCATAAAGTTAAACTCATGCGGGCTTACTGCATGTACAAATGAGCATAAGCGGGCGTTACTGCAAAACACACATGTAAATGTAAAGACAAGTTCGAATGACCGTGGCATGGGAATCGGCGCAAATGACCGTGGCACGGGAGTCGGCGCAAATGACCGTGCCGTGGGAGTTGGCGTGAATGACCGTGGCATGGGAGTCGGCGCGAATGACTGTGGCGCGGCTAACGAGTTGGGTACAGAGTTAACGTGGTCCACAGAGGAGCTAACATGCTCATACACAAAGTCATTACACGCTGGCAACTCTGGGCTAGCGCTTTCTGACGCCTTAGGCACTAGTGCTGGACTAGCGTGCTCAGAGACACCACCCTCTGACGCTATTGGCTCTAGTGCTAAGCTAGCGTGTTCAGAGACACCACCATCTGATGCTATCGGCTCTAGTATGGAGCTAGCATGTTTAGAGACACTATCACTAGACGCTTTCTCCTCAAGTATTGAGCTAGCGTGTTCACACAGAACAACAACACGCTTTCGGCTCTAGTACTGAGCTAGCATGTTCAAGGACAAAACCATCTGACGCTATCGGCTCTAGTACTGAGCTAGCGTGTTTAGAGACACAACCACTTGACGCTATCGGCTCTAGTACTGAGCTAGTGTGTTCAGAGACACAACCACTTAATGTTATCGGCTCAAGTACTGAGCTAGCGTGTTCAAATACTGGGCTATTGGGCTTTAGTTGCTCTGGTATTAGGCCACAGGGCGCTTAAACTGCATGGATACTGGACTACAGGGCGCTAACGGCTCATCCACAGAGCTAACATGCGTCGTGCTCAGATATGACGCTAGCAGGCTCACAAACAGGGCTATCAGGTATTAGCGATTCAGGCACTGAGCCACAGGGTGCTAACTGCTCAGCTATCATGCTAGCGTGCTCTAGATCACGACTAGTGGACTTAGCAACAGGGTTAACACGGTCAACAACAGTACTGTCAGGCGCTAGTTGCTCAGATACTGAGCTATTGAGTTTCAACTGCTCAGATACTGAGCTACGGGGCGCTAACGGCTCAGCTACAGAGCTAGTGTGCTTAGAAACACGGCTAACATGCGCTGACCGATGCTTGTCCAGAACTTTCCGGATGCTGGCAAGCTGGGGATCTTGCAAATGACATGCCAAAGCAGACCGGACCGGGCGACTGGTGGACTCCTGCTTGTTGTTGTTAAAATTCGGCGCATTGATGGGGGTCGCCGTCAAATTTATTCGGCAGTCCAGCTCGCACAGGCTAAACCGGGGTAGCGCGATTACATGCCGTCTCCTTTGTTTGCCGGGACATTCTGTCACAACGAGGCCTTACTGGCAAGTGAAAAATAAAAAATAAAAAAAAGTAAATGTCACAGTCCAGATCGCCCCCTGGCGACGAGGAGGGACCTAGCAAGCCCAAGTTCAGGGCGTCCGTGACACCCACGGCCTGTCTAGGGTTGTTCCTGCCTTGCACCCTGTGCCGCAGCTAGGCACCGGCTTTCCCGCAACCCTGACTAGGAACAAGCGGATAACAGAATGAATGAATGAATGAATGAATGAATGAATGAATGAATATAGTATATTGTATAGCGTAATATTGTACATTTAATTCTTTTTTCATAATATTGCATTTTCTCTTAGTTTTCATAGACTATAGTTTATCATTTTATATATTTTCTTATATTTTTGTGTCTATGTATATGGGCATTGTATTTCGTTCCCGCAATTCACTTCCTAATTGTTTTTTACCGTGTTTTGAAACACTGTCTTGATTTGACGTTTTTGCTTTATCTAGCATACTATTGTGTTTGATACTCATGCCTCTGATGCTGATCTCTGCCCAGTCTAATCCTGAATATTATAAATGTGGGTTTGCAATTTCCTAAATATGCAGGTTTTTCAACCAGGTACACAGAAAAACAGGTAACGGCAGACATAATAAAAGTTTATAACTATGACTGGACGTTGTCTAGTAAAAAAAACCATGAAAATTCTCATAAAAAATATTATCCACCAAAGAATCTCCATGTTTATAATGCTAACTGGCTGTTTTTCTCCTGCTTTGCACTACTAGCATAGTCACACTTGTGTTGTTACCAAAGCTAAAATCCAAAATATGCCAGTAACACTGAATTACCATGCAGAGTGAACAGAATATAAGCCTGTAAATATTGTAAATATGCTTTCATTTACTTTTTTGAAACCCAAATTAGCAGCTCCATCCTCCCCTGTATGATTCATAATACTGGAAATGCTTAAATGTGGCACTGACTGGCTAAACCAGTTGGGTATGTGCCCCTTTGGTGGGAGCCAAATTAATAAGGCATTTTTCTCACAGGGAACTAGTTAAGTTTTAAAAACATTTTTGTGCAGATAGGCAGTTCTGAGATATGTTGAAAGCAATGAATGCTTAATTTTTAAGATATATAATGCATGTTACTTGTAATAATTCCACTGAAAAAGTGATTTGTCACCATTTTGTTTTGTTCAATAAGAAGTTGCAGTACTTCATTCAATTTTTAGTACATATGCAATTTGTATGAATTGCAATGTTTAGAATAAATTCCAGTGGCGTTTGGAAGCAAAAAAATGAGTACGTTTGTGTCAGAGTCGGGAAGCACGAAAATACTCTTATACTGCAGAAAAAGCTTTGGAACCACTGCCCTACTCAATATAAGAAAGTATACAGTCTAGGGAACTTTGGTTAAAAGCTTTGGTGCTTTTGTATCCAAATGTGAGAGTATTATATGGGAAATACAAGTTTTGGTACGAAAAGGACCACTTGAATTAAGATTACAAAAGAAACGTATCGTAATAAAGATATATGAAATGCAGTTTTAAACAATACATTTAAAGACTTGTTTATTTACTTCAGGATATATTTATTACGATGAACACACTCTATACACCTATCAGCTGGTAACACAAAATGACAAAAAATAAATGATTTGTTCTTTTGTCCTTTTTGAATGCCTTATTTTAGTCATACCTCATTTCAGTTGACATTCAAGTAAAGACAGGAAGTGTTAGCATTATTCTCCAAAGCAAATCCCTGAAACAAACTCTAGTAATTAATAATTCAAACATAATTCATCAGTATATAAAGTGCAATCTCCTTTTTAAAACGCTGCAATTTTACAAGTCAGTTTCACTCTTCTTCACTTTGAACCAGTTACCTAAGCATCTCCCCAAACCCAGTGATGCAATGCACGCAGAACTGCATGCAATAACAGGGCTCAGAGAGAACTAGCCAAGGCAGGGCTCTCCACTACTCCTGTGTCTGAAAAGAATAATAGTGGTGGTCTGAAATCTTTTGCCACAAACAGAAACTACAGAAATATCTAACCTGCAATTGTGCAGTATGGCGGTATGAGTTTTATAAGAACTGTATACAGCAGTCATGGAAGATTATTTATTGCAAGGTGTTGGCCAATAATAAGTCATTCTATAGCTCGATAGTAAATAGTTTCTTAATGGTTATTACTTTTGGTATAAACAACATTGCTGAGGAAAGAAGTCAGCCACTAAGATGTAATAGAAGACGTATAAAACATATTAAGACGTAATTTTTGGAAGCACAAGAAATGAAAAAAAAATATATAGATGTTATACGTACTTTCAACATGCACAGGCTTTAGGTTAGAAATCAGTAACTAATCACAGATCTCCTCAGTTTCGTTACTGAATAAATGACAATTTAATTCAGGATAGTGAACTTTTTCCCAAACCTAAGCCAAAGGAAATGACTCCTGATGAAAAGTATGATGGACATTGATATTTATAAATGACAATTTAATTCAGGATAGTGAACTTTTTCCCAAACCTAAGCCAAAGGAAATGACTCCTGATGAAAAGTATGATGGACATTGATATTTATCAGAACTTTTCATAATACATAAACTGTTATGACACCCCAGCACTGTGGGGATTCCGCCAAGTATTGGCTTAGCTATCATTCGGGATCCTCACAGGCAACGCAACTGCGCATGCACTGTTTAATTACTGCGTGATTGTGGTATTAGGGGCTTCACTTGTCAGCGGTGATATTTAAGAACATGCTCTGGCACTGACAGCTGTCGCACCCTCGCATTGCTTTGCATTTCGCTTCGCGCTCCTTTTTTACTTTCGTTTTGTTTACTTTCGAGTCCTGCCTGAGGCTTTCTCCAGCACCTCCCTTTTCCCTTTAATTTCCTTTACAGTGTACGACCTTAGTTTGAGTCAACTTTAAGACGTACCTGAGCTCGCCGCGCCCCTTTAGCTCTATAACTGAGCATTTAGCACTGCCCAACTCCGTACCTGAGCTCGCCGGGCTCATTAGTTCCGTGCTTGAGCAAGTTAGCTCCTTACTTGAGCAGTTAGCGCCGCCTAGCTCCAAACCTCAGCTCGCCGCGCCCATTAGCTTCGCAACTGAGCAGTTAGCGCCGCCTACCTCCGTACCTGATCTTGCTCCGTGCTTGAGCAAGTTAGATCCGTACTTGCGCAGTTGGCGCCGCCTAGCTCCCTACCTGAGATCGTTGCATCCTTTAGCTTTATAACTGAGCAGTTCGTGCTGCCTAGCTATAGTGCTACTATATACTATATATATATAGTAGGTTTTTACAACATCTTAATTATTTTATTCTCGTACCGGCGGATTATATATTTTTTTTGCCGCTAATCGTTATTTAGTAACTTTACAGGTATACCGGCTTGTGTTTGTAGCCATTAGCTAATTACCAGAGTTGCGTCTTCTTTCACAGTAATGTGTGTTTTTATAACTTTTTTACAGTCTTTTCCCACCTTCTTTCAGAGACTTAATTTTTTGTGACGTTTTGTATTAACTTGTATTAACGGTTTAATCGAGCATTGCATTGGACCATCGGCTGCAGCTGAACCATATCTTCACTCGGCACCCCACGACACCACCCGAAGCCAAGTACCTTTAATTAATTGTACTAACATGGCTTCTGCTGTGCTTGTTCCCTGTGCCGAGTGTGGCATGTTTAGCTATTCTTCCTCCGTCATTACTGTAAATTTTACTTGTGACAGGTGTAGGCTTGTAGCCAGTCTGACAGAGAAGATTGTAGTTTTAGAGGCGCGCATCCAGACATTAGAGAAGGCCTAGCCTCAGCTCCTAGCTTAGCAGATCTGGATTGCCACAGGTGAAGCTAGAGAGCCCCGGCAGAGTCCTCGCAGACAGGGCAAGTGGGTGACGGTTCGGCGACGTAGTCGTAAGGTAGTCCACGAGAGCACCACTCTTTTTACCTGTTCACGTGTCCAACAGGTTTGCCCTTCCTCAGTGAAACACCCACTGAGCAGCCCTGTTGAAAGAGCTCTGGTCATAGGTGACTCTATTGTACGGACACGTGAAAACTTGCTACCCCTTTAGGGACACCAGCAGCTAAAGTTCTCTGTATCCCCGGAGCCAGAGTGCCGGACATTGTAACGAGTCTTAGTGAACTCGAGAGCCGCAGATTCTCTAGGATAGTATTCATGTAGGGGCTAAATGATATATGCCTTCGTCAGTCAGAGGATACTAAGGCTAATTTTGTAGAGGTGGTTAGCGTGGCGAAGGCGATGTCCGATGCTGTAGTGTGCTCTGGCCCCATCCCAATGCGGCGAGGTGACCAAGCCTACAGCAGGTTATGGGTCGCTGAACTGCTGGCTGTTCAAGTGGTGCTCTGAAAACAACGTGGGCTATATAGACAATAGGGCTGGGGCGACGCGTCGACGTAATCGACGTAATCGATTAGGAAAATACGTCGATTTGGAAAACTTGCGTCGATGCGTCGCAAAAATGGCTGCGCCTAGGAAAGCATGGATTTTATCCGGAGTGCCATGTGGCAGCTGCAAAAATTCGCCCGCGTGCATCTACTAAAGTGTGGGAAATACTTCACACAGAAACACAACGTGGTGCTCTGTCAGATTTGCAAAGTGGAGATGGCTTATCACAAACAGTACAACTGCTATGCACGAGCACTTGAAGCGCAAACATCCCGGCGCGCTTGTCAACACGGCAGCAAGACAGCACCGTAAGTTCAGTTTATCCGTTTTTCTTATATTAGCATATTATTCTAAAACTATTAACAAGTGTTCTGTAAGCAGTAGTAACTTCAAAAGTTGCATTAGTAACCGCTTCTTCATCGTACAGTGTAGTAGATGCATGCAGCTTTTCTTAATATCGTACACATACAGTACGTAGCTGGTCCTCATGTAGCTCCTTATAAATCTGAACCACAGCTCCCGAAACAAAACATATATAGTCCAAAAATGTACGATTTTTTTTCTGGGAGGTTTGTGGCCTCATTTATTTTTTATTTTGTTAAATGTTTTGCACTTTTATTTCTTTTACTTTAATTATTTTAATCTCTCATGTATGAGATTTTATGTTTCACTGTAAAGTTGTTAACAAGGAAGCATTTTTTTGTTACATAATAGTGCCCTTAAGAGCACATACTATGTGTTTTAAGAAAAAGACGATTAGAGAAAATATTGCAATATTAAAGAATTTAAAAAAATTATTTTGGAGAAATTATTTTAATTTCCAACACACATTAGTGTAATAGTTGTTAGATTAATCGACTAATCGAAAAAAGAATCGTTAGATTAATCGATTAACAAAATTAATCGTTAGGTGCAGCACTAATAGACAACTGGACAGCCTTGTGAGGGTAAGACCTGGCCTTTTAGGATTTAGACGGTGTCCATCCCACTCGGGAGGGTGCTGCTCTCATCTCCTTGCAATATTGCCCATAGTCTTAATGGCCCGATTGGAAGGGGCTGACTATCCAGAGCAGGGGTCAGGCAGCAGACAGACCGGCTTAACCAACTGTCTGCTGGTAGCCATGCACCGTCACCCAGAAACCCACATTATTGAACTGTGTCTGTTACCCGCATCTGCCCTAAACGTAAAATGCTCTCAAAAAGTCTGTTTTATAACCTCATTAGTATAAAACACAGATAGCTGCCAAGAGAAATAATAACAACATTAGACTAAAGCTAGGATTACTCAACATTAGATCACTTACAAAAAACAAAGCAGTGATTGTAAATGAAATGATCATGACTGAAACACTTACACGCTCTCTGTCTCACTGAGACTTGGATAGACTTGATGAATATTTGCCTTAAATGAAGCCTCACCTCCTGGATACAGTCATGCCTAGTCGCCCTCGTCCTAATGGTCGGGGGGGAGGCGTAGCCCACAATTTTTGACAAGAGTTAGAGGTGTTACAGATAAATCCCATTAACAAGGCTAATTCTTTTTGAAATACTGATTCTAATGTGACTGATCCATCGTTATGGAAGTCAAAACCACACTCTTTTCAGCTTATCACTATTTACCTCCCTCCTGGTCCCTATTCAGAATTTCTTCAGGAATTTGCTAACTTTCTTTCCTGCTTACTACTGTCAACAGATAAGGCTTTAATTGTAGGTGATTTCAATATTCACTTTGACAATGAGCAGGATCCACTTATAATTGCTTTCGAGTCCATCTTAGAATCCATGGGTATCACTCAGAATGTGATGGGACCAACCCACCGCTGTAATCATACTTTAGATCTAATATTAACATTGGTATCAATATAGATAACCTTGATGTTTTCACGCAAAGTGATTTGATTTCAGATCACTATCTTTTAGTATTTGAGCTATCTCTAATAAATAAAATCCTTCTGCCTCGTTATCACACCAAGCGCACTATCACATCTGCTACTCCAGCTGTGTTTATTAAAAACCTACCAGACTTGAAATTTAATACACCTACAGAGATCAATCATCTTGAGTGTGTAAATGACCAATTAGAATGTGTGCTTCCCTCAACCCTGGACACGATTGCTCCTGCTAGGGTCAAACACATTAGGGAAAAAAGGCTAGCACCATGGTAAAATGACAACACCCGTACCTTAAAGCAAAGAACACGGCACCTAGAGCGCAAGTAGAGACATAGTAAATTGGAGGTGTTTAAGATTGCTTGGAGGGACAGCATGGCAGAGTATAAGCATGCCCTCACTAAAGCTAAAGCTGCATACTTCTCTTCAATCATAGAGAAAAATAAGAATAATCCAAGATTTCTCTTTAATACAGTCTCCAAATTAACAAAAAACCCGACAGAAAGTGACTCTCCCGTTCTGTGTAATTTTAACAGTAATGACTTCATGACTTTCTTTAATGATAAGATAGAAAACATTAGGCATAAAACTCACTGCTCATCGCATCACCAAACTATTCAGCCACCTTCCAGATGCAGCACTAGTTAAGACATCTGTTTAATGAGCTGTAAATCAAGATTAAAATATTTTACCCCAATTACTAATACTGAACTATCCGCACTGATCAGCTCGTCTAAGCCATCAACATGTTTATTAGATCCAATTCCTGCACGTTTACTCAAACAAGTATTACCTAGTGTTATAGAGCCAGTGTTAGTTATTTTAAATTCATCCCTTACCTTTGGTTATGTGCCCAAATCCTTTAAGTCTGCTGTTATCAAACCACTGATTAAAAAGCCAATCTTGACCCTTGTGTGATATCTAAGTATAGACCAATTTCAAATCTACCATTTCTGTCCAAAATCTTAGAAAAAGCCATCTATCAGCAGCTCTGCATTTACCTCCAAAGGAATGAAATTTTTGAAACATTTCAGTCTGGTTTCAGGCCCCATCATAGTACTGAAACAGCATTAATTAGGGTACTAAATGACTTGTTAATGTCCTCAGATAAGGGATGTGTTTCTTTTCTTGTTCTGTCAGATTTAAGTGCAGCATTTGACACTATAGATCATGATGTTTTACTAAACAGACTAGAATATATTGTAGGTATTAAGGGATCAGCACTTTCTTGGTTTAAAGTTTGTTCATATGAATAATCTAAGGTCTAAGCCCTCAAAAGTGAAGTATGGCATGCCTCAGGGGTCAGTGCTAGACCCGCTTTTATTCTCTCTGTACATGCTGCCATTAGGCTCAGTTATTCGTAAACATGGCATTAGTTTCCACTGCTATGCAGATGATACACAGCTGTACATATCAGCCAAACCTAATGACAGCCTTACAATCAACAAAATTGAGGACTGTGTAAAGGAAATAAAAGATTGGATGTTATTTAATTTTCTCTTACTTAACTCAGATAAAACTGAGGTTTTATTACTGGGACCCAAGGCTTTGAGAGACAGGTTGGCTACATCTATCCTAAATCTAGATGGCTGTCCAGTATTGCCCAGTCCGTCTGTAAAAAACTTAGGGGTCACATTTGATTCAGATCTCTCCTTGGATGCGCACATTAGCAGCAGCACTCGAATTGCTTTCTTTCAATTACGTAATATCGCTAAACTTAGAAATATCCTCTCTTTTAATGATGCAGAAAAACTTTGTTCATGCGTTTATAACCTCAAGGTTGGATTACTGTAACGCCTTACTTACTGGATGCTCTAGTAAATCTTAAAATAAACTTCAGTTAGTTCAGAATTTCCGCTGCCCGAGTGCGAACTCGAACTAGAAAAATTTTGATCATATCACTCCTGTTCTATCATCACTACACGGCTACCAGTCAAATTCCGCATTGATTACAAAATACTCTTATAACTTATAAAGCTCTACATGGCCTGGCCCCACATTATCTGAGTGAACTCTTAGAGTTTTACAATCCAACTCGTCTACTTCGTTCGCAGGGTGCAGGACTTCTTTTAGTTCCTAGAATTAAAAAAGTCACAGCCGGGGGAAAGGCTTTCTCATACATGGCCCCCCAACTATGGAATAAACTTCCCACTTTCGTTCGAGATTCAGACACTCTCCAAAGTTTTAAGTCTAGGCTAAAGACATACCTATTTGCTAAGTCTGGTCTTCACAACACCGGTTTGTGGAAGTGCACAAACAAAGAAGATTTCTCAGCACCAACAAAAATCACTCCAAGAGCAAGGCGTCTAAAAGTCGGCGAGGTCACAAAGGACCCCAGAGTAACTTCAAAGCAACTGAAGGCCTCTCTCACATTGGCTAATGCTAATGTTCATGAGTCCACTATCAGACGAACACTGAACAACAATGGTGTGCATGGCAGGATTGCAAGGAGAAAGCCACTGCTCTCCAAAAAGAACATTGCTGCTCATCTGCAATTTGCTAAAGAGCAAGAGACAAGCCAGAAGGCTATTGGAAGAATGTTTTGTGGACGGATGAGACCAAAATAGAACTTTTTGATTTAAAAGAAAAGCGTTATGTTTGGATAAAGGAAAACACTGCATTAAGAACCTTACCTGTGAAACATAGTGGTGGTAGCATCATGGTTTGTGCCTGTTTTGATGCATCTGGGCCAGGACGGCTTGCCATCATTGATGGAACAATGAATTCTGAATTATATCAGAGAATTCTAAAGGAAAATGTCAAGACATCTGTCCATGAACTGAATCTCAAGAGAAGGTGGGTCATGCAGAAAGACAATAACCCTAAGCACACAAGTCGTTATACCAAAGAATGGTTAAACAAGAATGGAGTTAATGTTTTGGAATGGTCAAGTCAAAGTCCTGACCTTAGTCCAATCAAAATTGTGGAAGGACCTGAAGCTAGCAGTTAATATGAGGAAACCCACCAAGATCCCAGAGTTGAAGCTCTTCTATATGCAGGAATGGGCTAAAATTCCTCCAAGTCAGTGTGCAGGACTGATCAACAATTACATTAAATGTTTAATTGCTGAGGGGGATTTGGAACACCAGATACTGAAAGCAAAGGTTCACATACTTTTGCCACTCATGAATATGCAATATTGGGTCATTTTCCTCAATAAGTAAATGACCAAGTATAACATTTTGTTTCATTTGTTTAACTAGGTTCTCTTTATCTACTACCTGATAATGTTTTAGGTCATATTCATGCAGAAATATAGAAAATTCTAAAGGGTTCACAAACTTACAGGCATCACTGTATGGCTGAAAAAAATCTATGGCAAATTCTTGCAAAATGTCACTTTATCGTTTGTTTCTAAAAAACACTAAAACATCGTAGAGCAGATCTTCAGGACACAACCAATAAGCCACAAACAAATAAGAATTATACACAAACATGTTATAACAATTATTGTTTAGATGAACTTTTCTAACTTTTTTAAATTTGGGATCGTTCAGAACAAATGGTATCTCAAGCAGTGAGTCACTTGGAGACTGCATTTGGTCAAACAATGTACACTTCTAAATGCCAATGTAAAAGCTGGTGCTTTACGTGTTTTACCATATTGGAGGTGCAACCTCCATTACAACAGAACACTCTTCCATATACTTTATATGGACAAAAGTATTGGGATGCCTGTGCATTATACCTACACAAGCTTTTATGACATCACACTAAATGCATATGCATTAATATGGAGTTGATCGTGCTTTGCAGCTATAACAGCTTCCAATCTTCTGGGAAGGCTTTCTACAGTATTTTGAACTGTATCCGTGTGAATTTTTGCCCATTCATCCAGCAGAGCATTTGTGAGGTCAGACAATGATGTTGTACGAGAGAGCCTGGCTAGCAATCTCCATTCTAGTTCATCCTAAAGTTTTTTAATGGGGTTGAGGTTAGGGATCTGTGCAGGCCAGTCACATTCTTCAACACCAAACTCATCCAGCCATGCCTTAATGGATGTTCCTTTGTGCACTGGAGCACAGTAATGCTGGAACAGAAATGGGGCTTCCCCAAACGGTTTCTACAAAGTTGGAAGCATACAATTGTCCAGAATGTCTAAAGTATTAAGATTTCCCTTCACTGGAACCAAGGAGCCCACTCCAACCCCCCGAAAAACAATCCCACAACATTATCCCTCCTATAGCAAACTTTACAGTTGATACAATGCCGTCCAGCAGGTAAGGTTCATTTGGTTCATTTGCCAAACTCAGACTCATCAATCAGACTTCCAAACAAAGAAGCGTGATTTGTCACTCTACAAAACACTCCATCTGAAGCTTAGCACTGTCCTTGGTGTTGTAAGGTTTGCATGCAGCTGCTCAGTCATGGATGGCCAATGCCTTAAAGCCCCCAGTGCAGTTTTTTTGGAAGGTTTGAATATCTGGAGTTATTGAGTTAGCAGAGTAATGGCACATTTTGTGCACTATGTATATAATAATAAAACCAGAAAATGCAAGAAAGCCCCTCTCTTCCAAATGCAACAAAGAACTGATCAAGTTTGACCATGGCAGTGTGGTGTCCAACATGTAGCACGATCGCCTCACAGCTCAAGCTTCCCCGATTTGATCGTGATCTAGGACTTTGCATGTTCTCCCCGTGTCCACATTGGTCTACTCTAGGTACTCCGGTTTCCTTCCACATTCCAAAGGCATATGTGTTACATTAATTAATATTTTCTAAGAGCATGTGTGAGTCTGTGTGTGAGCATGAATGTGCCCTATGGTGGATTGGTGCCCTGTCTAGGGTTGTTAGGGTTGTTCCTGCCTTGTGCCCTGCCGCCGGTTAGACACCAGTTTTTCCACGACCCTGACCTGAATTAAAGCTGTTATACTTTAAGGATGATGATGCCAATTTAGGTACTTTAGTATCAGAAAAAGCTGCTTGCTACTTTACAATTACAGCCCAGTAAGCTATTATGTCAGTGAGCATTACATAGTGAAAATGTGTGGACGATTCACAAGACACTAAATTAAAGTCATAATCAATCGGACGGTTTTCAGCATGACCAGCTATGACTGGTGATCAGCTGATCAGTTTCATATAGCCGATTCTGTTCCGGTCACATTTAGCTACAGTTGCGCACTTGTGACACATGGACAGCACAGTGCTTTGACTAACGTTAATTCAGAATTAAGTTTGTGTGTAAAGATCTTTAAACTTTAAACACTTAATGCACATCCATTTGCATTTGTTTGTTTCCTGGTCCCAACATTTAGCACAGGGCTCAATAATGTGCTTATTTTTGGGTTCTTGTGCATCTGTGATCTGTTTTATGCCATATGCCATTTTATTAGTAAATAAAAGCTCATAGCGTGTTTTTAATTATGTTGTACAATTTATGCCCAGGATTTGACCGAGCCCATGAGAAAGGTCGGTGCGAGTCGCCTGACTGAGCGAACAAGAGCCAAGAGGCAGTTCAGGTACAGAGCTAAGAGACACAGCGTGCTCAGGTACGAAGCTAGGTGGCACTAACAAGCCAGGTACAGTGGTCTGCAAATCCCACCAAGGCACGGGAATCCGCTAGACTGGCTTGAAAATATCGAGTGGTTTATCCGGGCAGGCCCATGGGTAGAACTTGAGCGCACCAGACAGCAAAAAAATCCCCCACAGGGAGCTGCCCGTTTGCCGTTGCCCATGAAAACCCTCTATCTTGGGGCGGTTGGAACGTATAGCGGGGATAAAAGTTGGTCCCTCAGGATTAGGGGGAACGGCTAGACGCTGAGACCTTCTGTGTCGACTGGGGGCCTCCATAGTGGAGGTGCAGGAACTATCGCTGGATCCAGTACCTGGTCATAACCTTCTGTTATGGTTCACCATGATAAAAAGCAGGCGAACCATGAAAACAAAAAAAGTAAAAAAGGGTTTTAGGGCCCAATTGCAGTTAGCTCCAGATGAAAGGGGTGAACCAAAATATAAATAAATGAAAAGGAACTGAATTAGCAAAAACAAAAAAAATGTGGCTGGGGATCAAACCCTGGGCTGCAGCATGAGGACATTTGCACTTAACGCTATATATACCCAAATGTGAAAAAGGGAACCTTTAAGGGCACAAAAACAGCCGTTCTGGGATGGACTCAAAAACAGGAACGTAGTATTAAGAAAACCTAATGAGGAAAAAGGAAAAGAATTACCTGCAGCGCTAAACGGTCCTTCCTCCTGGCAGAGCTTGAAAAGGACACACCGCAGCACGAGGCTAAGCTTGGACGGAGCATTCAGGGACGAGACTGAATGCAGCTCAGTGTCCCTCAGGGACACAATCAAAACGGGAAGGCACCAATTCCCCGATTGCGAAGAAGAGGGTGCTAGTAAGACCATATGGATCCACGAAAATGAAGGCTGGAGAAGAGAAAGCATGAGGAAGCCGATAGCTGTGGGGCTGCTGACCCTAGCCTAGCTGCAAATCCCTATCAAACCTCGAGCCTTCTGGACTCCAAACAGCCTACCTCCTAAACGCGATAGGTCTACCAGTCTCCCTAACACGTGAAGTGCCAACAAAAACCACAAGCACTCGAAAGTCGTGTGAGGGCTATATAGGGTGAGGATACGACACATGCACTTAAATAACCCGGCCAACAGGTGTCGCAAATCGCACAGATGGTGCCAAACAAGTGCTGACGCATACACGATCACACCAAGCATGCCCCGGCCGAAACGTGGGTCAATAGTACTGCCCTCTAGCATCACAAGACCGGCGCAGCGTGACATGTAATACCCCATTGAGCCAAGGAGCACAGCTGGACAACACAGATGGCATCAAACTGGCTACATCACAGAAGCAAAAGAGAACAGAGTCAGGGTGACAGGGAATGTGTGTATTGTGTGTTATGTGATGAACCTTGCAAAGACTGCAGCCTCTGCTTGAAGAGATAGCAAGTAGCAGACTCTTTTGTTGTTATGGGCAAACACAAACAAGTCTGTTTTCACATCATGTCAGTTTGCTGGCTATTTGAATTCTGTTTGGCTGCATTTTTACCTTTCCTGTCCCTTCCTATTCTGATGTAGCCTATTTGGCTTTAGGAGCTGAGCCCTCCCCTTACCCCACGTACGTGTATTTAAGACTTTCATAGCCAGAGCTGCAGGTGTTCCCCCAGGAGCTGGAGAGCATCCTCCTTCTAACCCTCTTCAAAAACGTGCCTAGAAACTATATTTGGGAGAGGTCTAGCAGAAGTGGGAGATGACTAAATATAATGTTAAACAACAATATTAAAATACAGTGGAGGTGTGTTATGGGATATGAGTTGAAAAATATCAAAAGTGCAGTATAGCTTCAGTATGCTGGCTTGGACAGTACTCAAGCAAGCAGCTTGGCTTTTTGGCATTTGTCTTATAACCATAGCTCCTCTCATCAAGTGGCTAAACTCAGATTTGCCACTTTTCAAGACTGTCATGTGATACCTTGTGTAAAAAGTGGCTTTGGGAGTCATTGCATTGAATTTCCACATCCTCATTGGCTAACATGAGTCCTCTGCATTTAGCTAGTGAAATTAATCGGGGAAAATGGAGACCAATTATTTTTCATTCACACAGACGAGACTAACTGAAATGAGACTAAATAATCTTGGATTGTTGTGAATTGTCCACAATAAACATCTTCTTTAGCTGAAGTTCTTTTAAATCTAGATACTCATAGCATGAATGATACACTAATAGCATGAAAGTCCTGATCTGATCTGAAAGATCAGTAATGGGGTTGTCCTAGGCATATTTTAGTGGGACCGTTTAAATTTTATTAAATCTGATCAGTTTTCAGTTACAGAGGCAAAAACAGTAGCAGTTATTTTTGTAGTGGTCACAAGACAAAGGGACTGTGGTAGCCTAGCGGTTAAGGTACTGGACTATGGACCACAAAATCCCACCTCTGCCAAGCTGCCACTGTTGGGTCCTTGAACAAGGCCCTTAACCCACAATTGCTTGGATTGTAAGATTATATCAATTGTAAGTCGCTCTGGATAAGGGTGTCTGCTAAATGCTGTCAATGTAAATGTAAGACAATAAATCATAAAGTCTTAAGCCTGGTCAAATTACATGTTTTACTGATTTTCTAATTGAACACAAAATATTCTTTACATCTAACAAGCTTAAGTATGACTTCGCTTAATGCCTAACAAGTCAACTGGTAATTTCTGAGACATTACACTACATGTTGCACTTGCCGAGTTCCAAGAATTCCAATGCTAAATTCGGCAAATAACAGCAATTGTGCATTAAGATAGCAGAAACACTACATATTAAAAGTTAGTTCCCTGCGGAGGTTTGTAAAACAGTTAATTGGATCAGACTGCATTGCTACATTTTACCTGATTTACATTTAATTAAGTGGCATAATCATTTAAAAAAATGCATGCTTAATATTCTGGTTAGAGTCCTCTTTTTTACAGTAATGACATGAAAGGCAATGGCAATGTGTTTTAGTGTTTCTAGAGCATATTGTTACAATCTGTGCTCAGGTTGTTTGAGTTATTTTTTTGTCTCTTTCTGTGTGTCGGCCAATCCCACACATTTGGGCATGCGAGAGGTCACTGACAACAAATATGTTTTTACCATGTGTTTTTTGAGTTTGTGTGTGGGAATCGTTGACTGAGCACCTTGGTAAGTTTGAATTGTCTTAGCTGGATTGTTCCAAGTGCCAGTCCTTCTGATGTAATACTGTTTATTGTTTTGATTTGTTATTTTGCCATTTTGCCATATTTTGTGTCATATGTGACATCAGCTACATCATACATGATGTCAGATGCTGGTTACATGTGTTTTTTTGTGTTTTTTTTGGGGCGTTGCTGCTTGTTTACTTTACATAATTTAGGCCTTTTTCCCCGTGATGTAACAGATCCAGTTAACTATCATGTCCGAAAGGTTGGATACTGCCAAATGACAACAACAGGTGTGTATGAAAGGCTTAACAAACTTTCAAGCACCACAATATCATTAAATCCTGACTGAACATACACTCCTGATATTAGGAGGCACTCACTTCCGCAGCCCAATGCTGGAGGGCAGCAGCAGCACAGCAAGCATAAGGGGACCAGGATGGCGGTCCCAGCATGCATGCGCCAACAGTGCTTTCCACCTGCCTTTCCACGTCCGCTCATGGCTCACCCCCTCGCTGAAGTCAGCCTCCACACTTTGACTACCCCCCAGTGTTAGTGAGTGTGTATTTAGCAATGGGGTTCTGCATGTTGCCTTGCAATCACTTTTTGCAGACGCTACACTTTGAGTAGCGTCACTTTGCTTTGTCTGCACTTTCATCACACTGCGCATGCCCAGACCGGTGATGGGTGCTTCGTGCATCTTCAGGGCTGCGCCAATAATTCCCGAATCAGCCTCTGTGAGCAATACACTCCCACTGTTTCCCCACGCTCGTCACACCACCACTAACAGTTGCATTTTCATTTGCCCTTCTCGAACCTTTACATCTGCGTTCCCTCTAGCGCCCAGTTGGCGCTGCATTCGGCTCTGACGCCAGTGATCAGAGTTCAATCCCCGCTGCCCGCCTTTCAGTCTCAGTGCTTGGTTTCCTTTTTTTCGCCCCGTGGGTCGACATATTACACCATTGGCTCACTGCATTTTTGGCCTTCCCTCTTAATATCACAAGGTTTGTCCACACAAACTGTAACACCCAAGACAAAAATTAAACAAACACAAACTTGCATAATAGTAAGTTTTTAAATGGTCCACTCCAAACAACAAATCATTGATCATAAAATTAGCAAGAACTATGAAAATGCGTTCTTGAGCTCTGTCCCACCATTTGCTCGTCAATGCTCACAGCTGAAGTGAACTGTTGTGGGGGAAAAAGCTCGAAACAACGAAACTCACTTACACATACATAATCCATGTACTGTGCACAAAGGTAATCCTAATTCATTCATTCATTTTCTCATTTTCTTATCCACTTAACCTTGGTCAGGGTCACGGGAAAGCCCGTGCCTAGCCGGCAAGGTGCAAGGCAAGTACAACCCTAGACAGGGTACCAATCCATCGTAGGGAACATGCACTCACACACTGATACACATACTCACATAATAAGATCATTTTAGTAATACCAGTTAACCTAACACACATCTTTGGAAGGTGGAAGAAAGACAATATCTTAGTATCTTTAGAAGATAAAATAATGAAAAGATTTAAATGTTTGATTCAAAACTCAAAAATTCAAATTCAAACTAACACGTGCCTGGGTGTTGAAAATCTTACAAAATATCTTCCATCTTGCTTTTATTAAAAGATTAATCGTTAGTTGGTCATTTGCCACACTTGATGCTGCCCATAATAAGTCTGAATATAAGTTCTTATCTAGAACCAGGAGTGACAGATATCTATAGGTAGAGATCTACAATATGCAGTCTTGCGAGTCCCAAGGTAAACGAGTGAGAAAATCTGGTCCAAAAAAAAGAGACAGGGTGTGCTGTCACAAACCACATTGCTGGTCTTCCACAGGATATATTAATGATTAGGTAATGAATGAGTAAGGGAACGATTTCAGACACAGATAATGTTCTGGGCTGAATGAATGTTTGTGCAGCCTTTAAAATGTTCTACATTTCTACATAGATATGTCCGAAAACAACATCACATTTATAAATGAAAATCCAATTTTTTTTTTGTCTTATTTATGTGAGGCAAAAATACTGCATTTTGTCAGTTATTTGTTGAGGAAAATTATGCAGTATTTTTTCTCATATATGTGAGAATGATGCAATGGCACAATATTAAATATCAAATCTATGTGAACCTCTAGGAACAGCACTTAATTTGAAGGCGCTACTAGAGTGAAATGTTTTTAATCAATGGGATGGCAATCGGGGGTGAGTGGACTGGGCACACTGTTGTATTTACAGAACAGAGATCTTCAGAATATGTTTGTGGAAGTGTATCATACCACGAACAAAACCGATTTCGATTAAACTTAGATAAAGAGCTGTTGATGCTCATCAGGTTGAAAGAGTTTACAAAACCATATTTAAAATTTTGGACCCCACTCTCTGCGCGAGTTCCACAATCAGACAGACTGTGGGAAAATGGAGAAAAATCAAGACTACTGCTACGCTCCCCAGTGTGTTATATCTAATATATCTTATATCTAGAAAGAAAGAACCTTATGGCTGTTGCTGCATCTGGGCCATGACATCTTTTAATCATTGATGAAACAATGAATTCTCAGTCATGCCAGTAAATTGTAAAGGAATTTGTCTGCCAACTGACTCTTGAGAAAATGAGTCAAGCAGAAAAACAAAGACATACGCACTGTAACGTCCATGTCTGGACAGAGCAGGAGTGACGCATGCAGGTTCCAATTTATAAAGGGTTATAAAGGGTGTCCCACAGCTGAGTTCAATAAACAATCTAGGGTCCTTAGTGAAGGAGGATCTCCAAGATTGGTCAGCGGAAGTCACATGGTTACCTAGAGGATTGTGGGTGATGTAGTTCCGTTCACCCACAGCGGAGGTGAGCAAGGAAAAAAACCATGAGGCCAATCTGAGGCCATGGGGCATGACACGGACGTTCTACATTTTGCCGAAAAGTGGCTAAAGAATAAAGTTAATATTTTGGAACAGAAAATTTAAAATTTGTTTAAGGATATGTGCATGTGAGCAAACTTACCAACATCCAAGAGTTTAAACTATTCTGTACAGAGGCAGTGACTAACATACCTCCAAACAATTGTCCAACACTGATCAAAAGTTACCAGAAACATTTAGTTGCAGTTATGGCTGCACAAGGGTGTCACACCAGATACTGAAAGTAGGGTTTCACAGACTTTTGTGACTTGCATATATGTAATACTGAATAATTTTCCTCAGTAAATAAATGCTCACGTGTAATGCATTTGACTCATTTGTGTAACTGATTTCTCTTTGTCCACTTTTTTTCATGCAGAAAAAAAATAGAAAATTCTAAATGGTTCAAGACTATTTGAGTAGCACTGCATCTGTCTTGAGGAATGTCATAACTAGTAGTAAGTTCTCTGTCATAGCCGATGATCTGACGACAAAAATCATAAAAGCAATATTACTAACATAGTCAATGTATTGTTGTATCTCTTGTATGAACATGAGTAGTTGTTCAGATAATATCAAAAGCTTCTAGGAACAATTTTCACAAAACAAATACAATAAAACGGGCGCAATCCTTCAATAGGTTAGCGACCCACACTAGAAAATAATTTGTTCAAAAGCTTGAAAGGTTAAGAATGCAAGTTCTGTCGTAAATCCTGTTTATCTCACTGCTTTTAATTGTGATTTTAGACAGTGCTACTAATTGACAAAAAATGTTAATATTTGATGTCAATAAATTATATGCCCTAATATTTGTTCCAATTTAAGTTTAAGGATCAAGCTATTAAAATAATTGTGGTAAACTAAATAAATTATATTCAGTAACTCAACATCTATTACAGATTTTTCATAACCAAATCCACTACTCACATTTCGAGGCACTGCACAAAGGCCATTTTGGTCATGGAAACAGGGAGGGATCACAGGACTCCAAATCTTGACGCCTTTCTAAGGGAATGGATTCACCCAGACAGAGCACTGAGCCCAGGCCCAGACTTGAGAGAGCCCTATTTCTGTAGCTGAAATGCCTCACTCCTTCTTCTTTTTCATTTCACACACACACACACACACACACACACACACACACACACACACACACACACAGAGTGAGGGAGAGAGGGAGAGAGGGAGAGAGAGAGAGAGAGAGAGAGAGAGAGAGAGAGAGAGAGAGAGAGAGAGGGAGAGGGAGAGGGAGAGGGAGAGGGAGAAGCCCCTGTTCGCTCATTGTCGTTGGGCTGCACTATTGTGGGTAATTCTGGAGAAGCCAGGGTGTTGGCCAAGCAAGAAAATAATAATATGAAACAGCTGTGCCTCTGTTTGAACTGTTACAGCTTTAGCTACAGTACATTGATTAAATATTCAAAACAACCATACATACAAGGTGACCTTTACACTACCACCCTTGATCAACTATTCAAATCATCTATTGTTTTACTGCTGTTTGAAACAGCTCTGCAGCTTAATAAGAAAGAAGGAATGGAAATTAATAAAGGCAAGAGAAAAAAATGAGTAAGAGGGGTGAGATGTCTAGTGCTAACCAAGGTAGAGAATTCTTTTTTTTTTTAATTGGGACTACCAAGAGCCCTGGCCCAAGTGATAGAAAAAGTGTTGATGGATGGTGTGGGTCACAGACCATGGAATTTCACCAAGGTGCTTGGGTGGGAAAAGGCGTTGTTCTCGACTGGGGGACACAACGTTGAGGATGAGAAGAAGCTGTTCCAGGAGGAACGGTGAGGCCACACTGTGATTAGTGGTTAGCGTTTAACTGAAGAAGAATGCATGGTCTGGGCCCAGCTAAAAAGGGTAGTTTGCACTAGACCCAAACAAAGTGTGTGACTTCTTTGGTCTTGTATCAGCTCTGACTGCTATGCTCTGTCCAGGTACTCAATTCAGCATACCATACACATGCTTCTCTGCTAAATTAAAAAGACCACCCCTTTTAAATCACTAAATGCAGATATTATTAAGCTTCTTGTTTGCCTGGCAATGACAAAATAAATTCCACTTTAAATAAACTACAGTACAGCCATACCCAGCTTTCCTAAATCCTACTATCAATTTCCTACTGCAATATTTGGGGTGTTTTATGTTTAATACACTAACATGCTATTTAAACCACAACTAGCACTATAATGAAAGGCGATCGCAGAACAAACATTTTATCTGAGAAATCTAATTTCAGCCTTAAAGTAAAAAATATACAGCGGTGCTTAAAACTTTGTGAACCCTTTAGAATTTTCTATATTTCCGCATAAACATGACCTAAAACATCATCAGATTTTCACACAAGTCCTAAAAGTAGATAAAGAGAACTCAGTTAAACAAATGAAACAAAAGTATTGTACTTGGTCATTCATTTATTGAAGAAAGTGATCCAATAGTACATATTAGTGAGTGGCAAAAGTACCTTGTGAACCTTCACTTTCAGTATCTGGTCTGGCCCCCTTCTGCAGCAATTACTGCAACTAAACGCTTCTTGTAACTGTTGATCAGTCCTGCACACCGGCTTGGAGGAATTTTAGCCAATTCCTCCGTACAAAACAGTTTCAGCTATGGAATGTTGGTGGGTTTCCTCACATTAACTGCTCGCTTCAGGTCCTTCTACAACATTTCGATTAGATTAAGGACAGGACTTTGACTTGGCCATTCCAAAACATTAACTTTATTATTCGTTAACCATTCTTTGGTAGAACAACTTGTGTGCTTAGGGTCGTTGTCTTGCTGCATGACCTTCTGTTAAGATCCAGTTCATGGACAGATGTCCTGATATTTTCCTTTAGAATTCTCTGATATAATTCAGAATTCATTGTTCCATCAATGATGGCAAGCCATCCTGGTCTAGATGCAGCAAAACAAGCTCAAACCATGATACTACCACCGCCATGTTTCACAGATGGGATAAGGTTCTTATGCTGGAATGCAGTGTTTTCCTTTCTCCAAGCATAACACTTTTCTTTTAAACCAAAACATTGTATTTTGGTCTCATCCGTCCACAAAACATTCTTCCAATAGCCTCCTGGCTTGTCCATGTGATCTTTACCAAACTGCAGATGAGCAGCAATGTTCTTTTTGGAGAGCATTTACACACAAGGGCTTTCTGCTTGAAACCCTGCCATGCACACCATTGTTGTTCGTCTGATCGTGAATTCATGAACATTAACATTAGCCATGTGAGAGAGGCCTTCAGTTGCTTAGAAGACCCTGTGGTCCTTTTTGTGACCTCAACAACTACAGTGGTGCTTGAAAGTTTGTGAACCCTTTAGAATTTTCTATATTTCTGCATAAGTATCACCAAAAACATCACCATATTTTCACACAAGTCCTAAAAGTAGATAAAGAGAACCCAGTTAACCAAATGAGACAAAAATATTATACTTGGTAATTTATTTACTGAGGAAAATGATTCAATATTACATATTAGTGAGTGGCAAAAGTATGTGAAACTTTGCTTTCAGTATCTGGTGTTCCAAATCCCCCTCAGCAATAACTGCAATTAAACATTTACTGTAATTATTGATCAGTTCTGCACACCGGCTTGGAGGAATTTTAGCCAATTCCTCCATACAGAAAAACTTCAACTCTGGGATGTTGGTGGGTTTCCTCACATTAACTGCTCGCTTCAGGTCCTTCCACACCATTTCGATTGGATTAAGGAAAATACTGCATTCCAGCATAAGAACCTTATCCCCTCTGTGAAACATGGTGGTGGTAGTATCATGGTTTGGGCCTGTTTTGCTGCATCTGGGCCAGGACGGCTTGCCAGGATATCTGTCCATGAACTGAATCTCAAGAGAAGGTGGGTCATGCAGCAAGACAACGACCCTAAGCACACAAGTCGTTCTACCAAAGAATGGTTAAAGAAGAATAAAGTTAATGTTTTGGAATGGCCAAGTCAAAGTCCTGACCTTAATCAAATCGAAATGGTGTGAAAGGACCTGAAGCGAGCAGTTAATGTGAGGAAACCCACCAACATCCCAGAGTTGAAGTTTTTCTGTATGGAGGAATTGGCTAAAATTCCCTCCAAGCTGGTGTGCAGGACTGATTCCATAATTAACAGTAAATGTTTAATTGCAGTTATTGCTGAGGAGGATTTGGAACACCAGATACTAAAAGCAAAGGTTCACATACTTTTGCCACTCACTAATATGTAATATTGAATAATTTTCCTCAATAAATAAATTACCAAGTATAATATTTTTGTCTCATTTGGTTAACTGGGTTCTCTTGATATATTTTTAGGACTTGTGTGAAAATTTGATGATGTTTTAGGTCATATTTATGTAGGAATATAGAACATTCTAAAGGATTCACAAACTTTCAACCACCACTGTATTACACGCCTTGCTCTTGGAGTGATTTTTGTTGGTTGACCACTCCTGGGGAAGGTAACAATGGTCTTGAATTTCCTCCATTTGTACACACTCTGTCTGACTGTGGATTGGTGGAGTCCAAAGTCTTAGTCTGAGATGGTTTTGTAACTTTTTCAGCCTGATGAGCATCAACAACTCTTTTTCTGAGGTCGTCAGAAATCTCCTTTGTTCATGCCATGATACACTTCCATAAACATGTTTTGTGAAGAGCAGACTTTGATAGATCCCTGTTCTTTAAATAAAACAGAGTGCTCACTCACATCTGACTGTCATCACAGTGATGGAAAACACCTGACTCTAATTTCACCTTCAAATTAACTGCTAATCCTAGAGGTTCAAACACTTCTGCCACTCACTAATATTTATAATATTTATAATTTTCCTCAATAAATAACTGACCAAGTGTCATATTTTTGTCTCATTTGTTTATCTGGGTTCTGTTTACTTTTAGGACTTGTGTGAAAATCTGATGATGTTTTAGGTGATATTTATGCAGAAATATAGAAAATTCTAAAGGGTTCACAAACTTTCAAGCACCACTGTACATAAGTACACAATTTGGTACCTGGGCTCTAAGCTCCAACAGGTTGCAAAATCCGATACTTTCCCCTACAGATAGTGGTTGGTCATCAAGTGTAATGAAGTTAAGCAACTGCAATCCCTTTAGGCTTTACCAATCCCTTTAGCCTTTAGTGTTTATCATGTTTCTGGAAACCATCAGCGAGAATCTGTTGCCTGGTTGTGTCTTTCTCTCTGTTAGCTAGCATGAACTACTGATACTCTTTCAGATTTAGTTGTATTGTACGAAGCAACCGTACTTCCAACCCTCGGCACACTGGCTTTACACACTTGCTTTTCTGCATTTCCAGACTAAAATATCTCCAAAGAAACGACATTTTAAACAAACCAACAGCTAATGTTATTTATTTGCTTACTCACTTACAGACCAAAGTTGCCACGAGTTCATGTGGAAAGAACTCTACATCGGTGACACGTCGCATGTCATGTTACATTATAATGGTCCAGTCCAAGCTGTGGACTGGAATATGGATCTGTAAGTTGATCAGTCCTGAGTATATCCGATGAGTGAATGACGGCAATATCGGACCCGATATCAATATAAGATCAGATCTGTCCCATCTCTAGTTGAAATGCAGTAATAGAGCATGGAGTAATGGTATTCTGAATGCCATTCTGCCTTATAGTCAGGGAACTAACCTACATTCTCCATATTCTTCTTATCGGCAAGTAACCTAAACTTCTGTTTTATTCAGTGGTATATTACAAGGTAACTGTTGGGATGTACTTTTTACAAATACTGGGTTGGGTCTCACCCGAATATATTTGCTCATTTTATTGTATTTGTAAAAAATACGCTGATACCAACATCCTACACTATGTGATTCCATGTGGCATAAACCTTGTGTACACTACAATGTCGGTTCAAATGTGGATTGTAGACATGACTTTTAAATGTGGATTTTACCCTACAAGGCTTCTTCTACAAGTAAAGGCTAAATACACAAGTCAAGCGATATCAGGTATATTTGAAGAACTGCTCAAGATCCTAAATCAGTGGAGTCTATTCAATAAGGCTGTTTTCAGACTTGCATTATTTGAAACTGACTTGAAAAGCAAGTTGTTAAGAGGCATTATTCCTCAGATGTGATTCCTGATGTCACTGTCCTACAAAGATTGGGTGTACAAAGACTGTGGCTTGAAATCAAACCAATATAAATGAACTTTGCTTACAGCTGTACAGAACAAAACTTGCTCCTTTTCCTGTAATCTTACTCGATCCAAGGTAACTAATGTATGCGCTTCATTTAAAATCAGATAGTTATTGTAAAGGAGGAGTCTACACAATAGTAGTAGTAGTAATATACTGAAAGACATGTAAATATGAACCCTAAAATTTGACTTTCAAATCAATTTTAATATGTAACTCATTTATTGTTCCATGTTAGTGTGAGAAAGCCGAGAGTAGTTTGTAAGGAGTTCATCTTAAGCACCCATCCAACCTCCATTCCATCATTGGAGTGTCTGTATAATGGTCCACCATAATGGTCAAGACTCAATCTCGGGTCACTGCAGTGTTGGGGTAGCTTACTGCCACTGTGCCACTTGAGTATCTGAACATTTAAAAAACAATTTTAATGTTCATAAAATTAGTAACATTTTAAAACAGTTTTAAAAAAGTAATAAACGCTGCTTGTTTCCATCTTTATTCTGTGCTGCTCAGCGCAGACACACAGTTAGAGGCACAGCAGATTAACAGCAAAACTGTCAGACGTGTGGAAACATTTCAATATTCCCCAAAGATATTTAACACACTTTCTGTGACCACTGTTCATGTGAGGTATTGATAATGTTGTTTATTACATGCCAATCAAAAAGAAACAAAAACAACAGCAAATTAAAATAACAAACCTTTCAGCTTTGGCTTTTAGGCTCAGTGTTCATCTTCCAGGATGCCAAAGTTGACCATACTCAAATTGTGAAACAGTGGACCTTGGAGCATGACGACTCATTTGCAGGTTTAGTTTTATTTATTGAAAATTGCTCATTACTTTGAAAGCAAGCATCAACATGTGAGCTTGCTGTTACAGCTGCACTTACCAATTTATTTAACAGTTTTCCCAACCATTTGAGAAATAGCTGAGCTGCTTGCTTTTAAAACAATGAGTGTTTTTCGCCGCTTATTATAACCCCACCCCCTCCATGCTACAATTGGTTGCCTCACAGAACCAATCTTGTGTAATACAGCCCTAATAAGATATTTCAAATAAAACTGCAACGAGCAACCCACTTTCACACATGAATTTGCTACCACAGAATCCTGATTTTAACCCCATTGAAAGTGATGTGCTGGAGAAGACTTCATGGGGTGGTTCAACTATCCTGTCATCAGTACAAGATGTCTTCCAAAAATGAATGTAACTCTGAACAGAAATAACTGTTGTATTGTTGAATAAGGTTTATCAAAATAACACCAAGGCAAACGTGTAATCAAAGCTAAATGCGGTTCAACAAAATATTAGAATGTGTGATTGTTTTTGGCCAGACAATATAATTAAAGTATTCAGAACAGAACTTAAAAACTGGATCAGGATATCATGACTAAGTTCAGGCTGCAAGGCAATCAGATTTCTTTCTCAAATCAGATTTTTGAACAGATTGTTTACAATGCAAATGATTAGAGACCAGGTCCAATTTGTCTGAATTTACTGTAGTTACATTCAGTGGCATGTAAAGAGTTGTTGCTATGGTAACAATGCAGACATGCCTACGCTGAACAGTGGTGAGCAGACTAAAATGGGACCAACAAGGAGATTTCATAATGGTTTGTCATTTAAAGGTAAGGTCAAGTTGTGTGTCACAGTTATGATCTATTATTATTTCAGCCTTTACCTTCTTAGTACATAATTTTAAATGATGTGTCTTCATATATGGCTTTATTGCTGTATTTAAATTTAATTTTGATTGAATTGATTGAACTGACGCATCTTCCCAACAAGACGTGTCACATATTCACTGCTCCAGGTTGTGGTACTATGTCATTGTTATATCGTTGATGTCATTGTTGTCATCGTCGAAATCTCTGATTTCGACAAGAGTCAACTGGCGAATGATGTAAATGTCACATCTAATTGAATGTCACCACACAAGTCTATATACAAGTTATTAATATAATTAGGAAAGAACAGATTTCATGTGATTATTAGCCGTTTAGACTGCACAAGGTCTGTCCAACTCAAACTGAATTTGAGCTTAAGTCTGAATTGAGCTGCATGTCTGAACATAGCTCATGAACACTCCAACTGACTACAAGCTCACACATTATACAGTTGAGTATAAAAGAAATACCCCAGCATACCAGGGGTTGACTGGTGTCTCAAATTGCATACTACCCAAGCCTGGGCAATAAAACGATAATGATACGCATCGCGACAGACACATCATCGATAGCAATAACAACATTTTTAGATAGAATATGCGATAGCTTCCCTTTAACACTTTAAATGCAAGCTGCCAAGCAATCATGAATATGCAAGTTTGGTTGTATGAACAAACCCCAAGAGTGCGCCCGTCCTGGCTCATAAACAGCCTATCATATCCCTTGATAACAAAAGGTGCTCTTAGTGACACGCAAGAAGCCAATCGTTTAACAGGTCTATGTTCGGTTGCACCATCGATGTGAAGACAACAACAAAAACAGCATGGTGTGAGAAAATTATAACATGCTATATTGCGAAGGATATGTTCGACTTGGTGTGATCGAAAAGGCTGCTTCAAAAATCTTCTTAAGTGTGTTTGACAGCTGCTTTTTCTCCTTGGCTGCAAAGACTGTGCTTCCCTAACTTTATTCATAATGCATGGAATCCATAGAAAGTGAGCTGTTGCGTCTCCTACTCCTAATTCACTATCTCCGACGTCTGGTTGACTCACATTTAAGCTGCAATATGAAGAGAAATGAAGCCATGTCTAAAACTGGAGTTATTTTTATACCATTTGTATACTGGAAAGTTAGCGTCTTTTAATAGAGTTTATTACATTTTGATGTTAGGTCGCGCTACCTCAGAGTTGAATTTGATTTTGTAAGCTTACATTACAGTCTACATTTTATCTCATTTTGTTTAGTAGGTTTCAGATGTTTAAAGTTTATTACATCTTACAGTTGTTAGAATTACCTATCTCAACTTTTGCTGTGATTTTCTGCATTTACAAAACATTTACATTGAACACATTTTGTAAAATGTTATTTACTAAGTGCAAGAGTTTCTTTAATGTTTATTTACTGCATCTTTTGAGGTCAAGTCAGTTTACCTGATTTTACATTATTTAATGTGTATCAAGGAGATATCAGTACCATATTCATATACCAGTTGATATTATTACCTGTGTGCCTTGATAAATAAGGTAATTAAGTTCAAAGTAAGGTTGTTAAATGAAAAATGTTTAAATTCAAACTTTTCTCTGACTCTTTATTAAAAATAGGTAATTACAAATTATTAATTATTATCAATATCGACTGAAATAAAATTTAAAAAATGAATGTGATCATTTTTTCAGCCATATCGCCTTGCCTAATATTACCTTAAAAAACAGCAAAATAGTGTTGTGATCATCATTACCGGACCAACGGTATCACACAGGGAAACAATCTAGTCTGGCCATTTTGTTTTGCGTAGTGAACATTTAAACCTATTGCCAAGTTAAACCAATGGTGGCTAAACAGCCAAGCTCATAATTGTCAGACATTTGAGAAGAGTGCAATAGAAAATTCCTCCTGCTGAATTCAGTGGAAGTGTCACGGACCCTCACTGAGGCAATAATTATCTTCTCACGTTCAAAGATTTTAAAGATAAGCAACTCCTCAGACTGAAAGCATCTTCTTTCAGGAATCTCACATACAGCTCCTAAATCCACTGTCAGTGAGCATACTCTTTCTCTCATCTTTTTCCACTTATGTTCCACATCTAAGTTACAGTGAATGTGTTATTGCCAAATACTATGCAGAACTATGCTATACTTGAGCAGAAAACCACAAATATATGCATTTAACAAGATTAAGCAAACTCACAAAAAGTACGACAATGAGCATTTGGTACGTGTTTTAGCACAGTATTTCTGCTCTACATCTGCCCCCTCCCTTTTCCCTGTATAATCTGTGACCAGATTTGGGGCCCCTTTTAGCCAGTAAGCAGCAAGCAGTCTAATGGGTATTTACTGACTGCACTTTTTAGGGAGGGGCTGCTC
Organism: Ancistrus triradiatus; assembly: GCA_025084515.1. Classification (NCBI taxonomy): domain Eukaryota; kingdom Metazoa; phylum Chordata; class Actinopteri; order Siluriformes; family Loricariidae; genus Ancistrus; species Ancistrus triradiatus. The sequence continues at coordinate 45,715 of JAJAGP010000808.1, read as the reverse complement.
TTCCCTTGCTTTTTCAATATGGAGGGGAAACTTCATGATCATTAATAACTTTGTGTTGTTACTAAACATTTCAAACTTTCCCAAACTTTACAGTACTGCCTGTCTACCAGTTCACATAAGGGCTACCCAACATTCCATCCATAATCCAGCACAGCCTGCACCCATTTGAGAAACCACATATGCTAAACCATGGACTCAATGCAATAGGATACATATTTGTTCAGCAAAAGGTTTAAACCTGTGCACACATATAAATCTACACAAAACATAAGAGGGAGTAAATAAATGCCTAAAAGGGGTCAAAGTTTAGACAAGTTTCCATCATATTTTTGTACAAGCCATGCAACATTGCAACTTTTTTTGGTTCCTAAGTGATTCTGGCATTTATGCACCTGTTCATAATCATGAATGAATCAAATTGCATTTTTCCAGCATTTTTTCATCTAGCACACAAATTCGGTTCCATTCAAAACAGTTTGGGGCTCCAAGGGCACAATTAAGCACAGAAAGACTGAAGTTGCCTCATTAGTAAAAAACAGACTTTTCATCACTCCATGTCATTAGTGCCTATCAGACATTGTGTTATGAGTTTTGCATAGCTCATCTCTGTGCAAAGCATTTACACCTGTAGCCCTGACACAGCAGACAAAACTATGGCCAACAGATGTACATTTTTATTTTTTTCTGAAAGACATTCCTGTCACCAGGACATCATTTTGACATGATTTTCAACTTCATTTTAACAATATCACGTCTTAAATGGTCAAAAAACATTGGAAATGGTTTGGAAAATCACAGCTTAAAAGCCGAGTTTATCCTGGATTGCTGAGCAGTGCTACAGGACATGACACACAAATGCAGTACAGGCTCCACATTTCCCATAATACCCCAGCATCTTTCCACAACTTAAGAGGCTAAGGCTTTCAGTCAGAGTCAGTTTCTTTCAGTTGTATGTAATGGTCATTCGCAAATATTGAAAAGAAAGTCAGTCATGCTGCAAGCAAGGTAATGATAGCTCAGCTACATGTATTGACTAGTGACCTATAACTCTTATAACCTACCAAAAGTATATATTAAACCACTAAACAAAATGCATCAGGATAAACAAAATTAATGCAATTTAAAAAATGTATTTAATGTTAATTTGTTCTTAATTTTTCATACATGGCAGAGTAACGCCCAATTTAGTGTTAAATCGCTTAATTAAAAACAAAACTTATTTAGTGTTTTAACAGGCATATTTCTTACCCCCAGTTGTGCCCTACCACTGACAGCTGTGCCCCTCTAAATTTTGTGTGCCCAGTATGACAGTAGTCTAGAAACGCCCCTGACTATTACGCATCTCACAAAATTTCACGTCGTGGTCAATCTGTCAAAATCTGGCGAGGCCCGGTGGGCTACGTTAATGTGATCCACAGCACACAATTAGGGGTTAGAGAGTTTGTAAAGACGGGCTTACCTTTGGAGAAATCCCCTGGAAATAGTCGGAATAATGGAGACTTGATGTGCTCCTCTCTCCTTAAAACTTTCCTCCTTACAGTTTAAATCCTTTCTCGTTGTATTTTCCTCTTTATAGTAGGCTATTCTGTCCGAGGAAATGTCACAGTTTAGCAATATGGCTCTATCTATAGCGGTCTGCTGTCAGACCATTGTCGGTACGAAACGAAATGGAGAACTGTTTCGAAGGTTAGTTAAACTCTGGAGAAAATTGAAAACCCGCCCGTGACAAGAAACAAACAACCTAGTTGACGTGAGTTTCAAGGAATGACGCGATTCCTCTCAGCCTGGAAAGCCGTTAGCCTAACTGTGTCAGCAGTTGAAACAGTGTCCGTAATCTTCACACGCTGATTTGTAGTAACGGCTGTCATAAGTAAAAAAGATTATAGTTGTCGATTTTCTTTGCTTTTTTCGGAGGATCTAGGTGCATCGCGTATTATCAACGCTGGTCAAGTGGGTTTTTTTTCTTTGGGTGGTCGTCCTCTTGGGAGCGGGAGGGGGCCGCGCAGGGCTTGAAATAAAAGAGTTTTCGTGTCGAGTAGTTATCCTCCTACAGCGTTTTTGCTCTCTCTCAGGTGTTTTCTCGTCCTTTACTTGTCTTGTGAAGACTACAAGGCGGTAAGGTGGCAGTGTCAGCCAACCCCCTCCCGGACTGAAGCCTGTCCGTTTGTGATGTCTCCCTCCCTGTGCGGAGCGGACACCGGCCCTCCCTTTCCACCTCACACTGAGTGTTCAGTTCTGCGCATGCGCTTTGCTCCGCCTCAATCCAGCAGGCTCAGCCCTCCTCTCAGCCTTGCCACGCTGTGACCACGTCCCAGCCATTGACTTCAGCAAACTGTGTGAACAGTAGAACATACTACTGCAGCTAATTTAAAATATCCCGTCCTACACTAACTACTGTCAAATACTACACCACAGAGCTGAAAATATTTTATATGTACATTTACACATTTAGCAGAGACCCATATCCACTGATTACAAATACAATCTGTAAGGAGGATTTATTTTTAAAGGCAGCAAGGCAGCTTCCCTGCTAAAACAGCAAAGACTAATAGGTCTACATATTGTGTTTTAAATAGTCAGTTAGCAAGATCACACACACACACACTCCATATTGCTTCATGCTGGTTGCATAGTGTTTGTCTGGTGCTGGTTTAGCTGGTGAACTCTGGTGGTCTTACACTGGAGTCAAACACTAAATAATAGCATCTGGTGTCAAACAGCACATTTCACCGCAACTTGTGTTAAATACTACAACAAATGTAAAATGTTGAGTACTACAACAACTAATGTAAATATTGCATGCTATTGCAACTTCTGTAAATTATCACAAACACTACAGCATGTATCCAATGGCACATATTACATATAAAGCCAAATACCAAAGCAGCTAATGTCATATCACTAAACTGGCAACTACAATTCCCTCGTTACCTTGCCAACCTCACCTCTTCTCCCCTGTGATGGCAGGGTGAAGTTCCTTCCATGCATTTTACCTCAAATAGCCACCTATCTCACCTTGCCCTTGCCAAACTTAAAATGTGAAAATTTACTGCCAGCAATGAAATTCTACCGCCAGTAGGTGGCACTTTAATCCTGCTTTGCAACACTGGATTATGTACAACCCCTGTCTGTTATCAGTGAAGTTATATAATGAAGAAAGTGGTAAATGGTTAAATATGAAAGGGCTATACTACAGATACAGATAGTACAGATACTACTACACTACTCCACCCCGTAATTAGAGAAAAACAAGCGGTATATTTCTAAATGTGTTGGAGAGGGGGGCTTATGCCACCTTCAAGTCCTCCTGGGAAGTTCTTATTCACAAGTTTGGAGGTCATAATAACAACATGATATGCGTTTAAGTGGGTTTGATCGGGTGGTGAAAATGGACACCATAAGAAACCTTTAGTTTTTAATTCTGTTTTGTATAGTCAAAAACAACACATTTATTATGCTACTACAGTCGTATGAAAAAGTTTGAGCACCCCTGATAATTTTCATGATTTTAGTTTATAAATCATTGGTTGTTCAGATCAGCAACTTGAGTTAAATATATCATATAGCAGATGAACACAGTGATATTTGAGAAGTGAAATGAAGTTTATAGGATTTACAGAAAGTGTGCAGTAATTATTCAAACAAAATTAGGCAGGTGTATAAATTTGGGCACCCCAACAGAAAAATGACATCAATATTTAGTAGATCCTCCTTTTGTAGAAATAACAGCCGCTAAACGCTTCCTACAGCTTCCAGTCTGGATTCTGGTTGAAGGTGCTTTGGACCATTCTTCTATAGAAAACATCTCCAGTTCAGTCAGGTTTGATGGTTTCCGAGCATGGACAGCCCACTTTAAATCACAACACAGATTTTCAGTAATATTCATGTCTGGGGACTGAGATGGCCATTCCAGAACGTTGTACTGGTTCCTCTGCATGAATGCCTTGGTAGATTTTGAGCAGGGTTTGGGGTCGTTGGCCTCGGTGCAAGTTCAACTTTGTCACTGATTCTTGAACATTGTTCTCAAGAGTCTGCTGATATTAACTGGAATCCATGCGACCCTCAAGATTGCCTGTACCTGCACTGGCCACACAGCCCCACAGCATGATGGAACCACCACCAAATTTTACTGTGGGTAGCAAGTGTTTGTCTTGGGAATGCTGTGTTCTTTTTCCACCATGCATATCGCTTATTGTTATGTCCAAATAACTCCATTTTAGTTTCATCAGTACACTGCACTTTATTCCAAAATGAAGCTGGATTGTCCAAATGTGCTGTAGCACACCTCAAGTGACTCTGTTTGTGGCGTGTCTGCAGAAAAGGCTTCTTCTGCATTACTCTCCCATACAGCCTCTCCTTGTGCAAACTGCTCTGAATAGTTGAACGATGCACAGTGACACCATCTGCAGCAAGATGAGGTTGTAGGTGTTTGGACCTGGTCTGTGGCTTGACTATGACTGTTCTCACCATCCTTTGCATCTGCCTATCTGAGATTTTTCTTGGTCTGCCACTTCGGGAGTTCCTTAACTAGAACTGTGCCTGTGGTCTTCCATTGCCTCACTGTTCCTCACAGTGGAAACTGACAGCTGAAATCTCTGAGATAGCTTTTTGTATCCTTCCCCTGAACCATGATGTTGAATAACCTTTGTTTTCAGGCCATTTGAGAGTTGTTTTGAGGCTCCAATTTTGCCACTTTTCAGAGAAGATAAAAAGAGGAGAAAAACTTCCAATTGGCCACCTTACACTTTCTCATAGTTGGATTCAACTTGTGTATGTAGATCAAGGGTCAATGAGCTTACAAAACAAATTTTGTGTTCCAATAATTAGTGCTAAAGGTATTCAAATGACAAGGGTGCCCAAATTTATGCACCTGCCTAATTTTGTTTGAATAATTACTGCACACTTTCTGAAAAACCTATAAACTTCATTTCACTTCTCAAATATCACGGTGTTCATGTGCTATATGATATATTTATCTGAAATTGCTGAGCTGGACAACCAATGATTTATAAAGAAAAATCATGAAAATTATCAGGGGTGCCCAAACTTTTTCATACGACTGTAAATTACTAAAACTATGTTACTAAAAGAAAATGAAGCAAACAGGAAACGCATTATGTGAATGTTTTTATCACGTTAGAATCATTGAATTGCATAGGTTAAAATGTTGTTTTTTCACGTGTTGCATAGTTATTTTAAAGTCTTTAACCTGCATGTGTTGTCGTTGCATAATAACAGAAGTATGACCAATTTACAGTACAAACTGTCTACATCAATTATTTATTGAAATCACAACGGACGAGCATCAGTAGCAGCATCCAAACTGACAAATGCCATGAAGTTTTGTTACTGACACGCCCTCAACTCGGAAAATCAGAGCTAAAATGGACAATCCGAGTTGTCCACTAGTAAACACGACGTTATGGTGACTTTCATGTGTGCTCGACTCGAAATACGATATTTACAACACCACTTGGAGGCAGCATTATTTTGTGGTGACGGAATGCGCATGCACATTAGTATTTTTCTGTATTTTTTTGTCAGATTATACCAGTGATTCTAAATATGCATCATGAAACACAGACTATTTTGCGTAATTGAATAGAAACTGTACATATTTATGTACACTGTAAATGTGATTATTCAATCACACGTCCTGCTCAGTAAAATACATTATATCAGCATCAGGTATGAATGTCACTTTGTTAATTTTTCAGTAATTTCGTTAAGTCGCCAGACTCGCCTCTCGCCAAAAAAATAGGCATGAAACAGATGTGGTGAGACAACGAGTTTAGACTGTACTGTGAAATACCATATACTACACCTGCGAACAGTACATACTACATCTAATACTGCACTAAGTAATGTCAATTATCCCCCCAATATCACACACTACTGCAGCTAATCTTATATACCATATATTACAGCAACTACTGTCAAATGCCACATAGAGTCTAAACTCGTTATCTTGTTCACATCTGTTTCATGCCTATTTTGAATGAGAGGCGAGTTAGGCGAGTTAACGAAATTACAAAAAAAAAGGGACATTCATACCTGATGCTGACATAATGTGTTTTACTGAGCTGCTCGTCTGATCGTACAATCATATTTATTATGTACATAAACATGTACAGTTTCTATTCATTTACGCAAAACAGTTTGTGATTGATGACTGGTTCTGTGACGTGAAGCGCATGAAGTCCAGTCTGCGATGAGTAACAGGAAAACTGTTCACTCCGCCGCCATCTTGGTAACGCCACATTGCAGTCATTTCCAGCTACACAAGACCAGACTCCTGTCTCTTTGAATGGAGAGAGACCTACTATATTTCCAAAACTGAAATAGAAACTAACATTTAAATTCATATTTAGAATTGCTGGTATAATGTGACAAAATATATAACTTATTTGTATTTTTGGGTTCAAAAAACACAGAAAAATACAATTTTTTACATACAAAACGTTATCCTGGCTACTGCACATGCGCATCCCATCAATACAAAGTAAGCCCGCTATCTGACACATTAGTAATATGCCAATTGGTTCTTTCTACTGATGGACGAAGCTTCTCTACTACAGTCTCATTCATGTTTTAACCAGTAACCAGTTTCCCTGATAATAGACAGGGGATGTACTTTATCTGGCATTGCAAAGCAGGATTAAAGCAGTGTTGTGCCAGTTCACAGCTTTTCTGAACTAGTTCAAGTTCAGTTCATACATGCTCAAAGTGAACAGTTCACGTTCAAAGTTCACAATTTTAATTCTGAACTAGTTCAAAGTTCAGTTCATTTTACTTTTTTCGTGAGAGATTCAAATAAATAATTTTTTTTCACACTACAAGTTAGAAATCCACTAACGTTCTTTGAAACTGCTCATTGTAGACATTTGCTCATGACACTGCAATTGTGTACGCGGCATTGCTATGCCTACCCCGCTCTGCTGCAATTCATCACGGGTAACGTCGTGCGGAAGCCAGTATGTTATTAACTAGCCAGTATGTTAACTATTCTCAGCCGGACACTATGTTGCCCGCAATGCATTGCGCACACAATGTCAAAACCATTTCTGTCTGATGATACATGATTTAAGCGGCACCAGCGAGAATACAGGAGGTAGGAACTTTCTCTCGTTGCGTTTCAAAAGAGAAAACAGATGTCACTCAGTTTTCAATGGAAAACAAATTCCAACGTTCATTTACAGTGATGTCTGCCGTTCATGACACATAATGTGAACTAATTCACGTTCAAGTTCTTTATTAAAAAATGTGTTGCGTTCAGTTCAACGTTCACGAAAAAATGAGCGTTGTTCTAATGAACGGTTCTTTTGAACTCTTCACGTAACCACCACTGGACTTAAAGTGGCACGTACTGGCGGCTTAGCGGCGGTAAATAATTTCATTGATGGCAGTATGTTTGTCACGTTTTAATCTGGCGAGGATGAGAGGCGAGGTAATGGTGGGTAGGTGGCTTTTCAAGGTAAATTAAAATGCATGGAAAAAAAAGCTGTGGCCTGTCTATCACAGGTGGTGAGAAGTGAGGCTGGCGAGATAATGAAGGTTAAACTGTACTATCAACAACTATTGCCAAATACTACAGCACACCAAATATAAAATATCAATACCACTGGACCTAAATGTCATTTTATCCATATTATTACAGCAATTCTACTGTAAATCGTCTGTCTTGTCTTTCTGGCAGCTTCTCCCTTTTATCAGGGGTCGCCACAGAGAGGTAAACATTTCCACCCTCGTACCCCTTGTCCTCCACGTCCTATACTCTGACCTCAACTCCCTGCATATCTTCATTCACCACAAAAAAAAACTCCTCTTTGGTCTTACTCTCCGTCTCTTGCCTGGCAGCTCCATCTCCAACATCCTCCTACCAATATATCCACTATCCCTCCTCTGCACATGTCCAAACCATCTCAGTCTTCCCTCTCGAATTTTGTCTCCCAATTTTCCAACCTGTGCTGTCCCTCTGATGATCTCATTCCTAATCCTGTCCACCCTAGACACTCCTAAAGAGAACCTCAAAATCTTAAGTTCTGCCACCTCCAGCTTTGCTTCCTGCCTCTTTGTCAATGCCACTGTCTCTAAGCCATACAACAAGGCTGGTCTCACTACTTTCTTATAAATCTTTCCTTTCACTTTTGCTGCGACCCTTTTGTCACACAGCACTCCTGACACTCTTCTTCATTCACTGCCTGTACTCTCTTCTTCACCTCCTTTCCACACTCCCCATTTCCTTGGACAGTTGATCCCAAGTACCTGAACTCCTGTACCTTTGTGACCACTGATCCCTGTAGCCTGACTATTCCACCTGCCTCCCTTTCATTTACACACATGTATTCTGTCTTACTACAGTTGACTTTCATTCCTCTCCTTTCCAGATGATACCTCCACCTCTCCAAGTTCTCTTCTACCTGTTCCCTGTTCTCACTACAGATTCCTGTCTGACCTCATCTGTTAGTCTGTCCATCACCAGAGCAAATAAGAAGGGACTCAGGGCCGATCCTTGATGCAGTCCCACCTTTACCTTGAAGCTATTTGTCACTCCTACAGCACATCTCACCGCTGTCACGCTGTTGTCATACATGTCCTGCACTAATCTAACGTACTTTTCAGCCACTCGAGACTTCCTCATACACCACCACAGTTCCTCCCTTGGCACCCTGTCAGAAGCTTTCTCCAAATCCACAAAGATGCAATGTAGCTCTTTCTGACCATCTATATACTTCTCCATCAGCAGTCTCAAAGCAAAAATTGCATCCATAGTGCTCTTCCTTGGCATGAAACCATACTGTTGTTCACACACTGTCAACTCCTGTTTGAGCCTAGCTTCGACAACTCTCTCCCAAATCTTCATTGTGTGGCTCATCAACTTTATGCCCCTGTAAGAGCCACAACTCTGTACATCACCCTTCTGCTTAAAAATTGGTACAAGTAAACTTTTCCTCCATTCCTCTGGCATACTCTCATTCACCAGAATTCCATTAAATAATCTAGTCAAAAACACCACTCCCAGCTCTCCTAGATTTTCCATACCTCAACCGGTATGTCATCAAGTCCCACTGCCTTTCTGTTCTTCATCCTTTTCAAAGCTTTCCTCACTTCTTCCTCGCTAATCTTTGCTACATCCTGTTCCACAATTTCTACACCATCCATGCCTTCTTTCCCTGTCATTTTCTACATTCATCAACTCCTCAAAATACTCCTTCCATCTTTCCCTCACCCTCTCCTCACCTGTCAGTACATTTCCATTTCTATCCTTGATCACTCTGACATGCTGCACATCCTGTCCAGCTCTATCTCTCTGTCTCACCAGCAGAAACAACTCCTTCTCTCCTTCCCTACTGTTTAACGTTTCATATAACTCATCGTAGGCCTTCTGCTTGGCCTTTGCTACCACCCTCTTTACCCTTTGCCGCATCTCATTGTATTCCTGCCTACTCTCTTTAGTTCTGTCCCTGTCCCATTCCTTCTTTGCTGACCTCTTTCTCTGAATAACCTCCTGCATTTCCTCATTCCACCACCAGGTTTCCTTTTCATCCTTTGCCTGTCCAGAAGACACACCTAGTACCTTTCTACCTGTCTGTCTAATTACTGTTGCTGCTACTACCCAGTCATCTGGGAGCTCTTTCCTTCACCCAAAGCCTTTCTCAGCTCCTCTCTGAACTCCTTACAACATTCTTCCTTTCTCAACTTCCACCATTTGGTCCTCTGCTCTGCCTTTGTCCTCTTCCTCTTCCTAACCACCAGAGCCATCCTGCACACCACCATCCGATGCTGCCTAGCTACACTCTCCCCAGCCACTACCTTACAATCACCAATCTCTTTTAAGCAACCTCTTCTACATAGGATGCAGTCAACCCGTGTGCTCCTCCCTCCACTCTTATAAATCATCCTATGCTCCTCCTTCTTTTGGAAATATGTGTTAACCACAGCCATTTCCATCCTCTTTGCAAAATCCACCACCATCTGTCCTTCTAGGTTCCTATCCTTAACACCAAACCTGCCCATCACTGCCTCACCTCCTTTATTACCTTCACTAACATGACCATTGGAATCTGCACCAATCACCAGTCTCTCCTCCCTAGGAATGATGTCAACCACTTCATCTAACTCCCCCCCAGAATCTCTCTTTCTCCTCTAATTCACAGCCAACTTGTGGTGCATAGCCACTAACAACATTCACCATTACACCCTCAATTTCCAGCTTTAAACATATTTATACTATTATGACACTCCTTTTTCACCTCAACAAACATTCTTTACATAGTCTCTCCTTAAGGGGACTCAGGACCACACCAACTCCATTTCTCTTCCTATCCACACCATGGTAGAACAGTTTAAACCCTGCACCAATGCATCGAGCCTTGTTACATTTCCACTTTGTCTCCTGCACACACAAAACATCGACCTTTCTCCTCTGCATTATATCAGCCAGCTCTCTACCTTTCCCTGTCATCGTCCCTACATTTAGGGTTGCTAACCTCAGTGCTATATTCTTGCCGCTCCTGATGTCTCCTCACACGCTTCCCTCCTCTTCGTCTTCGGCAAACAGTAATCCAATTTCCGCTGGTACCCTGTTTGCTACCAGTACCAGTGGCGGTCGTTGTTAACCCGGGCCGCGACCGATCCGGTATGGTGAAATTATGAACTCGCATACTTTATTTGGCAAATGTTTTACACCGGATGCCCTTCCTGACGCAACCCTCACCATTTATCCAGGCTTGGGACCGACACTAGAAATACCCTGTCTGAGCAATCTAGCGGCTGGTTTACAGCAACTACTGTGAAATACCATTTACTAATTCACCTAATGTAAATTTTTAGAAGTATATAGTACAGTGTTACCTCGGTTCTCGACCACCTCTGACTTTGTCAAATTCAGTTCTCGATGCATTTTGACTAGAAAGGTCAGACCTTCACTTCAGAAGTTCAAAATGATTGTTGACATCGACTAAATGGATATATACAGTGGTGTGAAAAAAATGTTTGCCCCCTTCCTGATTTCCTATTTCCTTTTGCATGTTTGTCACACTTAAGTATTACGTAACATCAAACCAATTTAAATATTAGTCAAAGACAACACAAGTAAACAGAAAATGCAGTTTTTAAATGAAGATGTTTATTATTAAGGAAGAAAAAAATCCAAACCTACATGGCCCTGTGTGAAAAGTTATTGCCCCCCTTGTTAAAACATAACTTAACTATGGTTTATCACACCTGAGTTCACTGTCTCTAGCCACACCCACGCCTGATTATTGCCACACTTGTTCTCAATCAAGACATCAATAGGACAATGTGAAGTACACCAAAAGATCTTTAAAACCTACACATCATGCCGAGATACAAAGAAATAATAGAGAGCTATCAGTCTGGAATGGGTCATAAAGTCATTTCTGAGGATTTTTGACTCCAGCAAACCACAATGAGAGCCATTATCCACAAATGGTGAAGATGTGGAACAGTGGTAAACCTTCCCAGGAGGGGCCGGCCAACCAAAATTACCCCAGCATGGTCATTTCTGAGCGCAGTGATGACTCATCAAAGAGGTCACAAAAGACCCCACAACAACATCCAAAGAACTGCAGGCCACACTTGCCTCAGTTAATGTCAGGAAAAAAATGGCCTGCATGGCAGAGTTCCAAGACGAAAAGCACTGCTGAGGAAAAAGAACATTAAAGCTCTTCAATTTTTTTCAGAACACATTTTGTTGATCCCCATGTTAGGGCGCTTTTACATGATAAGGGTTTTGCGCGTCGCTTGCCACAAGGCTGAGCGCATGCATACCGCTTTGCTCTCTGCTTGGCTGGATGCTGTGTTTACATCATTAGCACACGTTTACTGTCAGCTGGTCTAATAAACGACCGCAATTCAAATGTATTCTTTCATTAATTCAAAAGTAAACTCTCGTTGAGGGTGTATTGAGAAGACACGAGAAGGATAATACCCAGAGAAAAAGAAAGTGGGTTCATTCGTTCGCAAATAGCAAATCAAACATCACGTAAATGTGAAATTTGTATCTGGTCAAGTAAAGTCACCATGCTGCGTTTTTCCTCACTATGTCCTGATATATATTTAAAGTGGAATTACAGAGCTCTGGGCACTACAAAACGATGATACTTCGTTTCTCCTCCATATCTGTCATACTGAGCTGCTTTTGGTACGGCATACACTCCGACCTGTCTCATTGGCTGCGCTTCAGAAAGGTCAGCGATTAGTAGATCAAAGTTCGATTTGGATGAACTTTGAGCGCAGTGGCAGGGTGTCAAATCAGAGCGGCAAAGCGGCAAAACCGAGCGGTGTGGGCCGCTATGGGTAGCGCAGTGGCAGAGAGAAGCGGCACCGCTCTCTCCATAGAAAAACAATGGCATCGCCAGCGCAAAGCGTTTTTTCCGCTTCTCATGTAAATGCGCCCTTACGATCCATGCCCCGCCTCTGGTTTCTGTTTTTGTTTTTGTGGTTGTGGGCAATCGGGACTACATCGTCCACAACCCCTCGTGGGACTAATGTGGCCAAATCCTAATGAGAGACTCAGTTTTGCGTCTTGTTCAGTTTTTGTTTGTTTCCTGGTTAGTTTTGCGTTGATTGCTTCCACACACAGCTGGGATGTTTGTATATAAGCTCCTAGTTTTCCCAGTTGCGGCACGGTAGCATAATTTCTCTGTTCACGGACGTTGTTGTATGCTTTTTTTTATGTTAGTTTGCCGCGTTCCGTTCCGTTGGGTTTGGTTTTGCTGTGTATCTGAGAGTGCCGCCCCGCTCACTGTGGACGTCAAAAACACCACGTCGCTTGCTGAGCGCCGCTTCTCTCATTGAGATCGCTCAGAGCACCACCTCACTCGCTGAGGTCGTCCAGAGAACCTCCTCGCTCATTGAGGTTGTCCAAAGCCGCCTCATCGCTCCTTTCAAGGAACATCCTGAGCTTCCCGCTCATCAGGACCTCAATGAGGAGCTCCGAAAATGAGCTGTTAACATCCAGTAGCTCAGTACCTATACACGCTATCCCCGTTTCCATGCTTCCGATGCCGCTTAGCTCCAAAAATGAAACATTACCATCATGCAACCCTGTAGCAAGGTATGCTAGCCCCATTTTCAAGCTCACCATGTCACTTAGCTCTGTAAATGAGCTGATAGCTTCATGTATCATGGCTCGCTAGCACCCTTTCCGAGTTTGTTGCGCTGTTTGCCTCCGTAAATGAGCCACTAGCACCATGTAACCTGGTATCTGGCCACGATAGCCCCATTTCTGAGCTTTTTGCACCATGTAATCCTTTATCGGAGCTCGCTAGCCCCGTTTCTGAGCCTGCCATGCCATTTAGCCCCGTGGATGAGCCGCTAGCATCATGTATCTGAGCCCTCTAGCCCAGTTAACACTGTTAACGTTGCTTAGCTCAGTATCTGAGCAGTTAGTGCTCAGTAGCCCAGTATTTCCGACCGATAGCTCCATACCCGAGCATGCCACGCTTTCTAGCATTGTGCCTGGTCATGTTAGCCCTGTTTCTGAGCGTGACGCACCTGTCAACTAGGTGCCTGAGCTAGTCGCCTGGTTTCATGTCCAAGCACGCTGCACCCCTTAGTTTTGTAACTGAGCGTGTTAGTTCAGAATCTCAATTCATTGGGTCCTTCGGTGCACCGTTAGCATCATATAGTCCTGTATCCGAGCACGCCATGCCCTCTGGTTTTGTGTCTGAGCATGTTAGCTCAGTTTCCAAATTTGTTAGCTCTGTATCTGAGCATGGTAGCCCAGTTCTGAGGCCCACTAAGCTGCTAGGTTCCGTACTTGAACCCGTTGCACAACTTAGCCTAGTACCTGAATCCGATGCACAACTACATCCCGTATCTGAGTTCGAGGTAACCTGTAGTTTCGTGCCTGTTCATGTTAGCTCTGCTTCTGAAAATATCATGTCTCTTAGTTGCATACCTGACCACGATGCGTCGCCTAGTGCTGTACCTGAACGAGACGTGACTTTCAGTATGTTATCAAGGACATTGGCCCCGACCCCTGTGCCAAGAACATTATTAGAACTGTTAGCGTCGCCTGGTTTCGTGTCCAAGCACGCTGCACCCCTTCGTTTTGTAACCAAGCGTGTTAGCTCAGAATCTCAATTCGTTGGGTCCTTCGGTGTGCCGTTAGCATTGTATATTTCCGTATCTGAGCGTGACTTTCAGTATGTTATCAAGGACATAACAAGGACCCCTGTGCCAAGGGCATCGGCACCAACCCCTGCACCAAGGACATTGGTGCCAATCCATGCGCCATGGACATTGGCGCCGACCCTTGCACCACAGACATTAGCGCAGAGGTTGTCTGTTCCCATGCCAACGCCGAAGTCATCTGTTACAATTCCTGTGCTATCACCAAGGGCATCTGTTACAGTTCCTGTGCCATCACCAAGGGCATCCATTCCAGTTCCTGTGCCAGTGCCGTGGGCATCTGTTCCAGTTCCTGTGCCAGCGGCGAGGGAGTCTGTTCCTGTTTCTGTTCCTGTGCTGAGGGTGTCTGTTCCTGTTGCTGTGCCTGCGCCGAGGGCGTCCGTGCGAGAGGCCTTGCCAGCAGCCGTATGCTTCAGAGAGGCCTTGCCAGAGCCCGTATGGTCCCGAGAGGCCTTGTCGGAGGTCGCAAGTTCCAGTGCGGCCTGTCCAGAGGTCATCCGAGAGGCCTTGCCAGAGGATGTCCATAGCGTGCTGCCTCGCCATGTTGTCGGGCCGGACCATTGCCCTCCTTCCAGCCTCCTGTCACCCACTCGTCTCAGGTGCGGCTGCCCTGATGGCTGAGTGCCTGTTGGTGACCTTGACCGCCCTGAGAGGAAACCCCCAGACATTTCCACACGCCCCTGGGGGGGGGGGGGAGGTTGGGAGCACGTGGATGGACTCCTTAAGGGGGAGGCACTGTTAGGATCCGTTTTTGCGGTTGTGGGCAATTGGGACTACATCGCCCACAACCCCTTGCGGGACTAATATGGCCAGATTCTAACAAGAGACTCACTTTTGCATTGTGTTTGGTTTCTGTTTGTTTATTGGTTAGTTTTTGCGTTGGTTGCTGCCGCGCACAGCTGGGGTTTTTGTATATAAGATCCTTGTTTTCCCAGTTGCAGCGTGGTAGAATAATTCCTCTGTTCACGGATGTTGTTGTATGCTGTTCCTGCTGCACTGTGCTGCGCTACCACGCCATATTTCACCACGCCATGCCACGCCACGTCTTGGCACGCCACGTCTTGCCAAGCTAAGTGTTCCCTGTTACGTCTTTTGTTATCATTTTGGGTTAGCCCTAGCGCTTCTTGTTATGTTTTTGCTTGTAGTCTTGCCTTGTTAGTTTAATGCGTTACGTTTTGTTGGGTTTGGTTTTGCTGTGTATCTGTTTTCTTTCGGCTCTCAAGCCAGGTTTTGGTTGTGTTTATCGTGTTAGCCTAGCCTCAGCTGTGTCCCTCGTTTTCAGCTACCTCGCCAGGTTTTTGTTTATTAGTTCGCTGTGTTGTTCCTTGGTTGTTGTTATTATTTATCTTTTTATTTCTAATAAATCGTTTTTGTTGACTGGAACCTGCATCTCCTCTGCCCATGCTTAGTGCTCTCCGTAACACCCCAAGACTTTTGGGAAAACATTCTGTGGACTGATGAGACAAAAGTTGAACTCTTTGGAAGGTGAGCATCCCATTACATCTGGCATAAAAAGGAACACAGCATTTCAGAAAAAGAACATTATACCTATACATTATATATATATAACAGTAAAATATGGTGGTCTTGTGATGGTCTGGGGCTGTTTTACTGTTTCAGAACCCGGAAGACTTGCTGTGATAAATGGAACTATGAATTATGCTATCTACCAAAAAATCATGAAGGAGAATGTCCAGCCATCTGTTCGTGACCTCAAGCTGAAACAAACTTGGGTTCTGCAGCAGGAAAATGATCCAAAACACACCAGCAAGTCCATTTCTGAATGGCTGAAGAAAAACAAAATGAAGACTTTGGAGTGGCCTAGTCATAGTCCTGACTTAAATCCTATTGAGATGCTGTGGCATGACCTTAAAAAGGTGGTTCAAGCTCGAAAACCCTCCAGTGTTGCTGAATTACAACAATTCTGCAAAGATGAGTGAGCCAAAATTCCTCCACAATGCTGTAAAAGACTCATTGCAAGTTATCGCAAATGCTTGGTTGCAGTTGTTGCTGCTAAGGGTGGCCCAACCAGTTATTAGGTTTAGGGTGCAATCACTTTTTCACACAAGGCCATGTAGGTTTGGATATATTTCTCTCTTAAAGACAACACCTGTGTTTACTTGTGTTGTCTTTGACTAATATTTAAATAGGTTTGATGTTCCAAAACCCTTAAGTGTGACAAACATGCAAAAAAACAAGAAATCAGGAAGGGGCAAACACTTTTTCACATCACTGTAAAAAAAGATTCAGCACCATGCATATCTGTGAAAGGCTGGACTGGTGATAAAATGATGCCAGTTTAATAGAAAATATACACTTTTATTATTTATTACTTGTGTGTTGAGTTTTGCTCATGGTCTTTATTATGAAAATAATGACACTGAGACAATTAATTTTCATCTTTACAGGGAAAGTTTACCCTTAGACCCTCTAGTGAAAGTTCAATTCCCTAATCATAAATGCCTTGAACTGTCCCTGATAAATAATATTCCTTTTGAACAACCCAACAGAGCATGTACAATTAATACATTTACTTTTTAAAGGAATCCGTTTAAAACTCGGTCAAATTAATCGGAATGTTGCTCGGCTGTGTGTACGCTCTTAGCCCGCAGATAGCACCAAAAGACCCATTAATGAATCAACCAGGGAATCGACTCTTTGTGTAGGTCTACTACCACGCAGTGGCAGCTAGTATTGTGCTCCAGTTTGCATCCCCGAGCTGAATAGCATCCACCTTCTCGGGAGCGCACACTGTTACAGCCAACCTATCACCAAATAACTATGAAGACAGCTCTGAATTTAAGAACGAACCCAAATTTAACTTTTATTGTATTAACTGTTTACATAGCTTAGAATAATAGTATTGGACATAGCTATATTCTGCAATGTGTTTTTAATACCTTAGACTACAATTTCAAGATTTTGCAAGAACATTTGTTGATTCCACTCTGAACGTGTGATGTAAAAAGAAAATCTAAAATTCCATTATAATTATTGGTTGTGTAATAATAGAGGGCTCATGTAAAATTAGGGATCACTCCAAGGGTGTTTTTAGACTACTTGTTGTACAAGGGGCACACACAGAATTTATAGGGGCACAGCTTTACACCTCTGCTTGCCAATAAGTTATAGGGGCACAACTTGCATTAACTAGGGTCTGGCTTCAGGCATGCACTCTCAGCGCCACATTGCCAGCCTATTCATGACGTCAGTGCATGATCTTCCAGGAACCGGAATTACGTGGCGCATAATTTGTTGAAAAGGGGAAAGGAATCAAAGATCAAAGAAAGCAAATCAGAATCTACAGTGGTGCTTGAAAGTTTGTGATCCCTTTAGAATTTTCTATATTTCTGCATAAACATGACCTAAAACATCACCAGATTTTATCATGATTCCTACAAGTAGATAAAGAGAACCCAATTAAACAAATGAGACATAAATATTATACTTTCCAATATTACATATTAGTGACTGACAAAAGTATGTGAACCTCTATAATTAGCGGTTAATTTGAAGGTGGAATTAGTCAGGTGTTTTCAATCAATGGGATGACAAAGTGTGAGTGGGCACCCTGTTTTATTTACAGTCTGCTCTTCACAACACATGTTTGTGGAAGTGTATCACGGCATGAACAAAGGAGATTTCTGAGGACCTCAGAAACAGAGTTGTTGATGCTCATCAGGCAGGAAAAGGTTACAAAACCATCTCTAAAGACTTTGGACTCCACCAATCCACAGTCAGACAGATTGTGTACAAATGAAGCAAATACGAGACCATTTTTAGGAGGAGTGGTCGACCAAGATCACTCCAAGAGCAAGGCGTATAATAGTTGGCGAGGTCACAAAGGACCCCAGGGTAACTTCTAAGCAACAGAAAGCCTCTCTCACATTGGCTAATGTTAATGAGTCCACCATCAGAAGAACACTGAACAACAATGGCTGAACAAGCATGGCAGGGTTGCAAGGAGAAAGCCACTACTCTCCAAAAAGAACATTGCTGCTCTTCTGCAGTTTGCTAAAGATGACGTGGATAAGCCAGAAAGCTATTGGAAGAATGTTTTGTGGATGGATGACATCTAATTCGAACTTTTTGGTTTAAAAGAAAAAACTATTACAAGCCATGCTTGCTCGATAGAGGGCAGCATCAGCTCGTTACGCACACTGAGAGAGGTACTGTGATCACGCTTGCGCCGATGTTAATCAGCCCTTACTTTTTTATTGCCGACACCGCTCAGGTATGTAAGAGCTTGCCTGAGCACTATATTCCATATATATATTCCATATTCCATTGCGCGAGACCTTGCCCATCTCCCACATGCTTTTGCGGTTGGTGTTTTGTTAGGGAAAGAGGTGTAGCTGGAAGTTTGAAGACCGTTATCTTCATGGCCTCACTGTTCTTCGGCAGCTTTCTGGCTCGCTCACTCTGGCATTGAGTCCCCCGCATTCTCCCACAGCGTTTCAGCCCTTCTGGTCTTACTTATTCACCCATCTACGCAATTGGAGAATTGGCGCCTCTCGTGTTCTTTTTTGAGAAGTGCTGCAGTTATCCGCCTCGCTCCTTTCCTTTCGCATCCGAGTCACCCTGCCTTGTTTTTCTTTTTGTTTGGTCAGAAACAGAAGGATTTAGGTATTTATTCTGCATCCCTGATTTGAGTCTGTCCCAATACGCCCCTTTTTTCTGCCCTTACAGGCTTCATTTTTTACTTTTGACCTCAGAGGCTGAGTGGCGAACAGTGTTAAGTGCGCAAGCCCTCATGCTAACTCCCAGGGTTCAATTCCCAGTTTGTTTCTTTTATTTAGTTTCTTTTTATTTATTTATACATTTTGACTGGAAGGTCGTTGTCTTGCTGCATGACCCACCTTCTCTTGAGATTCAGTTCATGGACAGATGTCATGACATTTTCTTTAAGAATTCTCTGATATAATTTAGAATTCATTGTTCCATCAATGATGGCAAGCCATCCTGGCCCAGATGCAGAAAAACAGGCCCAAAACATGATACTACCACCACCATGTTCCACAGACTGGATAAGGTTCTTATGCTGGAATTATGTTATGTTTTCCTTTCTCAAACATAACGCTTTTCTTTTCAACCAAAAAAGTCCTATTTTGGTCTCATCCATCCACAAAACATTCTTCCAATAGCCTTCTGGTTTGTTCACGTGATCTTTAGCAAGCTGCAGATGAGCAGCAATGTTTGTTTTGGAGAGCAGTGGCTTTCTCCTTGCAACCCTGCCATGCACACCATTGTTGTTCAGTGTTCTTCTGATGGTAGACTCATGACCATTAACATTAGTCAATGTGAGAGAGGCCTTCAGTTGCTTAGAAGTTACCCTGAGGTCCTTTGTGACCTTGCCAACTATTACACGCCTTGCTCTTAGAGTGATCTTTGTTGGTCGACCACTCCTGGGGAGGGTAAAAATGGTCTTGAATTTCCTCCATTTGTACACAGTCTGTCTGTCTGTAGATTGGTGGAGTCCAAACTCTTTAGAGATAGTTATGTAACCTTTTCCAGCCTGATGAGCATCAACAACTCTTTTTCTGAGGTTCTCAGATATCTCCTTTGTTCATACACTTCCACAAACATGTGTTGTGAAGAGCAGACTTTGACAGGTCCATGTTCTTTAAATAAAACAGGGTGCCCACTCACACCTGATTGTCATCCCATTGATTGAAAACACCTGACTCTAATTCCACCTTCAAATTAACTGCTAATCCTAGAGGTTCACATACTTTTGCCACTCACTAATATGTAATATTGTATCGTTTTCATCAATAAATAACTGACAAAGTATAATATTTTTGTCTCATTTGTTTGACTGGGTTCTCTTTATCTACTTTTAGATAAAGAGAGTATGAAAATCTGATCAAGTCAAGCCAGGTTTATTTACATAGCAATTTTTACAATGCCGCATTGTCTCAAAACAACTTCACAATTTTGGATTAGCTCCAAATATCTATGTCCAATCCCAAATTGAGCAAGCCTAGGGCAACAGTGGCAAGGAAAAACTCCGTAAGTGTTATGCGGAAGAAACTTTGGGAGGACCAAGACTCAAAAAGGGACGCAACCTCTTTGATACTTGCATAGATATAATGATCTTTTTCTGAAATGCTGTGTTACTTTTACGCCAGATGTAATGGGAGACACACATTCCAAAGAGTTCAACTTTTGTCTTGTTAGTCCACAGAATGTTTCCCAAAAGTCTTGGGGATCATCAAGATGTGTTCTGAAAAAATTGAAACGAGACGAGCAGTGGTTTTTGTCCTGGGACTCTGCCATGCAGGCCATTTTTGTCCAGTCTCTTTTTTACGGTGGAGGCATGATCACTGACCTTAACTGAGGCAAGTGAGGCTTACAGTTCTTTGGATATTGTTATGGAATCTTTTGTGACCTCTTGGATGAGTTGTTGCTGCACTTTTTCACACAGGACCATGTAGGTTTGGAATTTTTTCTCCCTTAATAATAAACACCCTCCTTTAAAAACTGCATTTTGTGTTTACTTGCATTGTCTTTGACTAATAGTTAAATTGGTTTGATGTTTCTGAAACACTTAAGTGTGACAAACATGCAAAAAAATACACCAGTGTTTGTCTTGCTACTAAATCCCATTACAAGGCTAATTATTTTGAAATGATTCATAATGTGACTGATCCATCGTTATGCAAGTCAAAACCACACTCTTTTCCATTTATCACTATTTACTGGCCTCCAGGTCTTTATTAAGTGTCAGGGTCCGCTTTTCTCGCTCACCCGGTTTACGCTTTTGTTTTCCTTTCACTTCAGCACGGGTCTTTGTTTACGGTGGAGCAAAAAAAGTATTTAGTCAGCCACTGATTCTCCTACTTAGAAAGATGAGAGAGGTCTGTAATTTTCAACATAGGTACACCAACTATGGGTACCAACCTCAGATCTTGCAGTGCCAGGCGTGTCCCCCTGCTTAAGCCAGTACATGTAGAGGCCCGTCTGAAGTTTGCCAGAGAGCATATGGATGATCCAGAAGAGGATTGGGAGAATATAACTTTTTGGTAAAAACTCAGCTCACCGTGTTTGGAGGAAGAAGAATGCTGGGTTGCGCCATACCGGGAAGTATGGGGGTGGAAACATCATGCATTGGGGCTGTTTTTCTGCAAAGGGGACAGGACAACTGATTTGTGTAAGGGAAGAATGAACGGGGCCATGTATCGTGAGATTTTAAGCCAAAACCTCCTTCCATCAGTGAGAGCATTGAAGATGGAACGTGGCTGGGTCTTCCAGCATGCCTATGATCCCAAACACACCGCTCGGGCAACAAAGGACTGGCTCCGTAAAAAGCATTTCAAGGTCTTGGAGTGGCCTAGCCAGTCTTTAGATCTCAGCCCCATAGAAAATTTGTGGAGGGAGTTGAAAGTCCGTGTTGCCCCAAAACATCACTGCTCTAGAGGAGATCTGCATGGAGGAATGGGCCAAAATACCAGCTACAGTGTGTGCAAACGTGGTGAAGACTTGCAGGAAACGTTTGACCTCTGTCATTGCCAACAAAGGTTATGTTACAAAGTATTGAGTTTATCAATAACCTATCAGACTTAAAATTTTATACACCTGTGGAGCCCAATCGTCTTGAGATTGTAAATGACCAATTAGAATGTGTGTTTCGCTCAACCCTGGATATAGATGCTCCTGCTAGCATCAAACACATTAGGGAAAAAAGGCTAGCACCATGGTATAATGACCACACCCGTACCTTAACCAATGCGGAGCCTAGAGCGCAAGTGGCAAAAAAGTAAATTGGAGGTATTTAAGATTGCTTGGTTGGATAGCATGGGAGAGTATAAGCATGCCATCAATAAAGCTAAAGCTGCTTATTTTTATAATTTTATGTCATAGAGAAAAATAATATTAATCCTAGATTTCTCTTTAATACAGTCTCCAGATTAAACAGAAAACCCTACAGAAAGTGATTCTCACGTTTGGTGTAATTTTAACAGTAATGATTTCATGAATTTCTTTAATGATAAGATAGAAAACATTAGGCATAAAACTCGAATCTCATTACATCATCAAACTATTCAGCAACCTTACAGATGCAGCACTGGTGAAGACATCTGGTTTAGCTGTAAATCAAGACTAGAATCTTTTTACCCCAATTACTAATACTGAACTATCCGCACTGATCAGCTCGTCATCATTAGATCCAATTCTTACAAGTTTACTCAAAGAAGTTATACAGAGTATTATTGAGCCAGTGTTAGTTATTTTAAATTCATCCCTTACCTTTGGTTATGTGCCCAAATCCTTTAAGTGTGCCGTTATTAAACCACTGATTAAAAAAGCCACTCTTGACCCTTGTGTGATATCTAATTATAGATCAATTTCAAATCTACCATTTCTGTCCAAAATCATAGAAAAAGCCATCTATCAGTAGCTCTGCAATTACCTCCAAAGGAATGATATTTATGAAACATTTCAGTCAGGATTCAGGCCACATCATAGTACTGAAACAGCATTAATTAGCATACTAAATGATCAATTTAGTATATAATTAATTTATATAGTTATAATTAATTATAAATTAACATGGGACTGTGGTAGCCTAGTGGTTAAGGCACTGGACTCTGGACCAGAAGGTCCAGGGTTCAAATCTCACATCTGTCAAGCTGCCACTGTTGGGTCCTTGAGCAAGACCCTTAACCCACAATTGCTTGGATTGCTTCCATACCAACTGTAAGTCGCTCTGGATAAGGGCGTCTACTAAATGTTGTACATGTAAATTAATTAATGTCCTCAGATAATCGATTTGTTTATTTTCTTGCTCTGTTAGATTTAAGTGCAGTGTTTGACACCGTAGATCATGATGTTTTACTAAACAGACTAGAATATACTGTAGGTGTTAAGGGAATGGCACTTTCCTGGGTTAAATCCTACTTGACCGACCAGTTTGTTCGTGTAAATAATCTACGCTCTAAGCTCTCAAAAACGAAGTATGGCGTGCCTCAGGGGTCAGTGTTTGGCCCACTTTCATTCTCTTTGTATATGCTGTCACTAGGCTCAATTATTCGTAAACATGGCATTAGTTTTCACTGCTGTGCAGATGATACACAGCTGTATATACAGTATCAGCCAAACCAAACGACAGCTTCACAATCAAAATCAAAATGGCCTGCCTGCCTTGTCATGCCTTGTCCTTTAGCCGGGAGTGTCTGGTGCGTGGTCTGGCTGAACTGGGCTTCGGTCCTCTTGATCTTGACTTGTGCATCCGTGCCTTAGCCTAATGGCAGAGCTTGGGGTTCATAGTCAAAGAGCGTTGTGGTGATCAGAGACGTTGGGTTGCTGTCTTCTGCTTCCCATAGGGTTGCCGATGTCTCAGGTGATCCCTCTTTCTAGCTATGCTGTTATAACTAATGCTGCTACAGTCTCATTCTACACTTGGCATCAGTGATTGTTAATAGACAATGTACTCTTAATCAATAACTAATTGCACAAATTTTCTGTTTTCTCTCAAAGCTGTGATCTGGTTCCAGTTCCTGCCCCACACATGATGTTCAACCAACTCCAGTCCCACCATACCCGGGCCACACCAGAGGGCAGTAATTCTCTCACTCCTCCAGTTGGCAGGGGACAAAGTTCCACCAAGGACTTTCCTGTTTAGACTGAAGATCCTAGAGTGACTCTGTTTATCAGACTACATACTACCGATGTGCATATTTTACGTTTTTGCACTATCACTGTAAGACTTATTTGTTTAGATAATTAGTTTCATTCTTACATTTATTCATGCCACCCAAGGAGGATGGGTCCCCTTTTTGAGTCTTGGTCCTCCCAAGGTTTCTTCCTCATAACGTTTAGGGAGTTTTTCCTTGCCACTGTCGCCCTATGCTTGCTCTATTTGGGATTGGGAGATAATCTAAAATTGTACAGTTTCTTTGAGATAATGTGCCATTGTAAAAAGCACTATATAAATAAATCTGACTTGACTTGACAAAGTGAAACCAAAAAAGTATAATAGTAAATACAAGCATGAAGGCATATGCAGCACGAGAAGCCAAAACACAGTGCGCTGCATAGTTAATGCACCTTATTATAAGGCATATTAGGGCTGTGTGTCAGCGTGCACAAAGTTAAAAAAAAAAAAGCCACATAGTAAGTACAAGCATCAAGTCCAGTGTGCTGTGAGCCTATCTTATATGTGCAGCATGAGCACGAGAAGCCGAAAATCAGTGCGCTGCATAATTAATGCATTTATTGTAAGGCGTATTAGGGCTGACACACAGCCCTAATAATAAGGTGCATTAATTATGCAGCGCACTGTGTTTTGGCTTCTCGTGCTGCACGACGGACTTCATGCTTGTATAGTAAGTACAAGCCTAAAGTCCTCTGTGCTGTGCGACCCTGTCTTGCAGCACGACAAGCCGAAATACAGTGCACTGCATAATCAATGCATTTATTATAAGGCGTATTAGGGCTGTGTGTCAGCGCACAAAAAGAAACAAAAAAGCCACATAGTAAGTACAAGCATTAAGTCCACTGTACTGTGAGAGCCCATCTTATACATGCAGCATGAGAAGTCGAAACAGTGCATGAGAAAAAGAAGTGGTGCTGCTTTTTCTTCCTGAAAGACTGTGACTGGTTCTGAAACTAACATTTTACCAGTTAATTTCTTTCATTTCAGCCAGGTCTTTACCGATAAGCCAACCGCACTTAAATTAAGTGATAGATATGAACGCAGGAGGCTCAAACCACTTGTGCTTTTGAGGCAGGGGGTGAGGGATTAATTAAAGAGCACAATATGCAGATAAACAGAACTTATAAAGACTATAAATAAAGGCATAATCTGGTATTATTTATTTCTATAATCAAAGAGAGTATTAAAATTACAAACCAAAATTAATTTATTTCCAAGGCTGTTATTGCACCCCCCCAATCAAGCAGGGCCCCGGGTAAGCAGGTGCAGCATTACCCCCTGACCGATGCCCTTGCATTTATGACAGTTTGCAGCTGCAACCCTTCAAATCCTTGCAAAGAGTCATTAAACCCAAAAAGGAAAGTAGATTTATAACCTTAAAACTATAAAAATCATGAATATGTAATTCACTTGTGCCTACATTTACACAAGCAGGAATAGCATTTATTGTCTTATAATGAATTTTTAGTATCAATATTTGGTATGCCAAAATCAAATGCATTATGTATTTAATGTTCTTGTACAAATTTCAATTTTATGGCATCCTGGTCCTCCACCCCACAAAGTAACAGCATACAGTTGATGATCTGAAATGTTTACACTTTTCCTGAATATACAGTCTGTTCACAATAACAGCACACATTTTCATTATTGCTATTTTTACTATTGTATAAATATACAATGTGCAAACTGAGAGCAAGTGCATTTATCACCAGTGCATTCATTTCTTCTCTCTTCATCTATTGACCGGTTATGCCCTCTCTCCTGCAGACCAAGACAATCCTCTCGTCCTGTCCCCTGGCTGTGTTATGAGGGGGAACTAAGGGGCAGACGAAAATGCAGGGCTGGTATAACAAAAACAGGATTTATTAACAGGATTAACAAGAGACAAAGTATACCACAACCTAGACAGACATAACGACCTCAGAAAATAACAAGGGATGACATGACAATAAAGACAGACATGATAATAAAGGAGATAACCATGGACATAAAAGATTACAGCAATAAAGAGCGACACGGAGGAAACAATAGAATAAAAATATCGACCAAGGAAAGTACAAAATAAAACACCAGAGAACAAGAAGGGGTTAACACGGACTGGGCAAAACCAAACAAACAAAACAGCAAGCTAGGAAAACAAGGAACCTACAGGGAGCGAAGGGAACTACAGGAGGAAATGCCGGCTAGGGATACACGAGGAGCCACAGAAGGGTTAGGGAAGCCACAAAAGGCTAGAAGGCTGTGGGAAGCCACAGAAGGCTATAACCGGTAGCGAAACTACAAATAAAATAATACTGGCTAAGAAAGCTGCAGGAAGCTAAACCGGTTATAGAAGCTATAAATAATAATAAAGACCGGCTAAGGAAGCTACCCCGGTTATAGAAGCTACAAAAAATAACACAGACCGGCTAAGGAAGCTACGGGACGCAACACCGTTAATAGAAGCTACCAATAAATATAATAAGAATAATAATGACCGGCTAACAATAGCTTGAACACAGCAAACTCACAGAGATAATCCGACCGGCATCGTAACAAAAATGAGACAACGCTCCCGCACCAGCAGAGAAGTTCATGCGATTTAAATAGTGTCCCGATACTGCAAAATCAAATGCGCTTCAGGTGCGGGCGCGGCCATACTGGATCCAAAGGCGAGACGTCAAAATAAAAGTAACGAAAAACACGGGGCAGGGCACGGATCCTAACAGGCTGTCAGATGTGCTGCATGGGTCTCGAGTAGAGATTAGATCTGCTGAGAGAAAATGGAAGAAGTCCAAGCTGGATACAGATCTTCAGCACTATTGCACTAACCTTTCCATATTCTCATAAGATGTGACAGCCACCAATATGGCCTTCTACAGAAGAAAGCTGGAAGAATCCGCTTCAGATCCATGCAATCTCCATGCAGTCTTCTAATCACTCCTCAACCCACACCTCCTGCTCAGTCATCCTCCTTAACTGCTGAAGACTGCCACCTTATTTGAAGAACAGATAAACAAGATCTGCCAGTCATTTGCACATGCCACTATCCCCAGTGCAAATGTGCAACCACTCTACACCCTAATCGTTTTTTCTCTACTTTCCACAGATGATGTGCTTTTAATTCTCTCATCCAGCAACACTACCACATGTCAACTAGATCCCATCTCATCCACGGTGCTACAAAAGATTGCTCAAGACTTTCCTACCTTCTTCTCCTCCATCATCTCCTCTGACAACTGGTCACGTTCCTTCTGCCTTCAAGAGTGCAATAGTCATTCCTACCTTGAAGAAACCTACACTTGATGTCTCAGACATCAACAACTACAGACCAGTATCACTTCTTTCCTTCCTCCCAAAAATACTTGAACGTGCTGTGTATAACCAGTTGTCAACCTTTCTCATACAGAATGACCTACAGGATCACAACCAGTCTGGCTTCAAAGCAGCTCACTCCACAGAAACTGCCTTCGTGGCTGTTTCTGAGAAACTGCCTTGGTGGGTGTTTCTGAGAAACTATATGCTGCCAGAGCATCTAGACTTTCATCGGTTTTGATCCTCCTTGAACTCTCGGCTGCCTTTGACACAGTTGACCACAACATTCTCCTTTCTGTCCTCTCCAGTTGGAATCACAGGCTCAGCCTGGCAGTGGCTTGCTTCCTACCTGGAGGAACATTCTTAGCAGGTATCATGGAGAGGCTCCGTATCTGCACCATGCGCTCTTACTACTGGAGTTCTACAAGGTTCAGTTCACCCGTTCTCTTGGTTAAGTCATAATCGCTCAAGGCTTCTCCTACCACTGTTGTGCTGATGACACTCAGCTCATCCTCTCTTTTCCTCCAACAGATATGCAGGTCTCCATACATATCTCAGCATGTTTGGAGAGCATCTCATCGTGGATGTCAGCTCATCATTTGAAGCTAAGCCACAGCAAAACGGAACTTCTCTACATTCCTGCAGATGGGTCCGCTTATCAAGATCTTGCCATCTCCCAGGTGAACTCCTCCATCACACCTTCTGAGAATGTGAGAAACTTTGGAGTTATCTTTGATAACCAGCTAAGCTTCTCTGCTCATATTTACAAACTGACCCAGTCATGTACCTTCTCTAAAATATCAGGAGAATCCGACCCTTCTTCTCCAGGGAAGCCACCCAGGTGCTTGTCCAGTCTCTTGTTATATCAAAACTAGATCATTGCAATGCTCTTCTGGTTGCTCAATTCTCAACTGATCCAGAATGCAGCGGCTCATCTGGTTTTCAATCTACCCAAGTTTTCTCATGTCACCCCACTGCTGCGTTCACTTCACTGGCTCCCACATCAGGTACAAAACCTTGATGCTCGCCTTTAAAGCCAAAAAATGGAACAGCACCATCTTACCTAAAAGCTGTGATCAAACTACGCTCTGTACCTTGTACCCTCTAAGACACAAGTTTGGCTTGACTGAATCCTCCACGTAAGGTAAAAGGAAGACAAGCATCAAGAATGTTCTCCATCCTGGCACCCAGGTGGTGGAATGAACTTCCATTGGATGTCCGAATGCCTGAGTCTTTTGCTGTGTTCAATAGGCGACTAAAGACTCACCTCTTCACCCAGCACTTAAGTGAAGACTGAAATGAATACAACTACTAATTTATATAAAAACTTTTTTTTTTTAATTAAAAAAAATAATTGTGTGCTTATGTTTATCATACCAGATACTAGCAAGTTGTAGTTGGATTGTGTTCTTGAGTTATTGCTTACTTGTACTCATATGAGGTTTTGTCTACTAGGAAGAATATAAAGCACTGTACTGTAAGTTGCTCTGGATAATGCTTTATGCAAAATGCTTTAAATGTAAATGTAAATGTAAATTTTAGTGCACTTATGGAACTTCGGTCTGCCAGGACCCATGTTTAGTCCACCCAAGTACCATGTACAGGTGTACATGTTTGATTGTTGTAGAACAATATATAATGCAACTCTGTGTTAGTACACTTAATAACAAATCGATTTGTCCATTGTTTAATTCCTATGTAATGTACAGTTTAAGATCACAACATCACTGGATATTTATCGATTAAACAGATTTAGGCCTCATCATAGTACTGAAACAGAATTAATTAAGGTACTAAATGATTTATTATTGTAATGGATGTGTTTCTCTTCTTGTTCTATTATTTCTTGTTCTTGTTCTATTATTCATTGATTATATCTACTCAGTATTTGTGAGCTTAGTCTAGCAATTGGGTATTGCTTTTGTTTCCTGTTCGCTACATTGCAAAGGCTGCATTTATATTCCCTGTAGCTCAGTTGGTAGAGTGTCGGGCATTGTTACAGCACTCCAGCATAAGAACATTATCCCATCTGTGAAACATGGTGGTGGTAGTATCACGGGTTTTGCCTGTTTTGCCAGATCTGGGCCAGGACGGCTTGACACCATGTATGGAAGAATGAAATCTGAATTATACCAGCAAATTCTAAAGAAAAATGTCAAGACATCTGCCCATGAACTAAATCTCAAGAGAAAGAGTCACACAGCAAGATAACAACATTAGCACTCACGTTATTCTGCGAAACAGTTTTTAAAGAAGACTAAAGTTAATTATTTTTACAGCCAAGTCACATAACACAATACAATACCTAAACACAATAGAAGGTCAGGATTTTGGATTAGGTTTGGATTAACATTCCAGAGTTAAAGCTGTACAGAAAAATTTCAGTTGCAGTTATATAACAGTATAGTTGCACTTTTGGTCACAGTAGATACTGAAAGCAAAGGTTCACATACTTTTTCCATGTACAGATAGATAATATTGGATCATTTTCTCAAAAAAAAAGGATAATATTTTGGTCTCATTGGTCAATAGGGTTTTCTTTATCTAGTTTTAGCATTTGTATGAAAGTGTGTTGTTTCAAGTCAAATTATGCAAAAAACTCTGAAGGGCAGTTTTAGTGGCAGGATGACTGTGGTGTCCAAATCGGCCAGGGTAATTTTGGTTATTCAGTGAAGTTATTACTATGTTTTCTTAAATGTTACTTTGTCATGTACCACCTACTTAAGCATTGTTACAGGTTAAGTTCACAACCTATTGCCAATTCCCAACTGCATTGTCCTCTTTCAGCAAGAAAATGTTTCCTGCCACACTGTAAAATACTTTTCAGAAATGATCTGAGGAACAATAATTACAGTCAACCACCTGTGGGATGTGCTGGACAAACAAACATGATCCATGAAGGCCCAACCTCAAACTTACAGGACTTAAACAATTTGCTGCTGACATCTTGGTGCCATGCCTCGACTGGTCAGAGGGTGACCTAAACAACATTAGGAAGATGAATTTTTGGGAGGCTGATCAATGTAAATATAATCAGACATAAGGAATATTTGGTCTGAGATTATGCTGTTCTAAAAGCAGAAAGTGATAGTTCTGCATGTGTTGCTTTCCACAGTGCCCCTGTAGTACATGGTGAGGATGTATAGGACTAGTTTTGGTCTCAGTCATTTCAGAAAATTAAATGTTGCTTTGACAAGGGGAGATCCTTCGTGATATGCACACCTTAGAATTTTTAGCTGTTGACTCTCTCTAGGTTCGATCCACTAACGTGCAGTGTAGAGTACGGACTACAGAGTACAACGATAATCTCTTTAGTTTAGTCTGCATTAGAGACAGGCTGTTCTCTCTGCACCATTCCACAAGCCACCCCACCTCCATTTTTGTGATGGATTCAGTTTGCATCACATGATTATGAAGTGATGATAAGCCCTAATGCAGAACACTCTCCAAAAATTTCCCCATTGTTGTACTCGTCTTATAATTTATTTTATAACAAATTGATTAAGAGTGCACTCAGATGGATATACACGGTCAGAACAGCAGCCTTTCTAGTAATATCAGACTGGATAACTGACCATCCCTGAGTTCATCTTTTAAAAATAGTTTATACAAAAGCATGTTGAAGCCCGTCTAGACATTCCTTTTAGTTTCCATTGTATCAGATATTGACTTTCTGTTTTTAGAGTAATTTATGCAAGCAACAATTTGTTAAAACAATTTTTTTAAAATATGCAGCTGTGGTGTGAGTCAACTGCGTTATCTGAAAGTTTAATAAGCAAAATTGGGATATTCACAATTGCGCATAGTTCATTAATTAAAGGTGGTGTTTTGTTTGTGCTCTGGAACTATAATCTATTTTATTAACACAGCTGGAACGTCGTTGTGCTATAGTTTGTTAAGGAAGACTTTGGTTTATGAATTTTGATATATAAAATATCCTATTTATATATCTAATTTCATACCCCAGTCCTACTTTACAAACTCTTTGTAGTCTATAGATATATTCCTTCTCAATTATTATTATTTTGTTGTTGTTACCTACAATGACGGAAGTACACAACATTAAATGGAGTATAAAAGAATACAAACTAATGAATTTGCTGGAAGGCTTCCTACAGAATCGGTTGACCCTATTCTGAAGAAACGCTGAGAGAACTGACTGATTGCGAGGATTCTGGCAACTGCCAGACTGATCTGCTGTTTGCACACATGAACGCCGTTTCGGAGCCTGCTACAGCCTTTTACCTTCTGATATATTTTTAATTCCCTATCCATCTGTATCTTTATATAATCGTATATATATAGGTTTTTTACAACATCTTATCATTTTATTCTCGTACCATTCTCTTACCCGGCGGGGGGGAAAAATTATATAATATATTTTTTTTTTTGCCGCTAATCGTTATTTAGTAACTTTACATTATATACCGGCTTGTGTTTTCAGTAGTTAGCCATTAGCTAATAACCAGAGTTGCCGTCCTCTTCGCAGAGTGTCTTTTCCCACTTTTTCTTTCTGGGACTTTTTTAGTTTTTAGTGAACGTTTTGTGTTGACTTAACTTGGTCTTAAACGCTTAAAATCGAGCATGCTTGACCATCGGCTGAAGCTGAACCATATCTTCACTCGGCCCCCACACACCACCCGAAGGCTAAGTACCTTTAATAATTCATTAATGTATTTAACATGGCTTCTGCTGTGCGTGTTCCCTGTGCCGAGTGTGGCATGTTTAGCTATTCTCCTCCGTCATTACTGTAAATTTTACTTGTGATAGGGGTAGGCTTGTAGCCATCTACGGATACGATTGTAGTTTTAGAGGCGCGCATCCGACATGAGAGAATGCTAGCTCAGCTCTCTAGCTTAGCAGATCTGGATGCGAAGGCGAGTTAGAGCCCGCAGAGTCCGCGCAGCAGGGCAAGTGGTGACGGTTCGGCGACGTAGTCGTAAGGCTAGTCCAACGAGAGCCACCACTCTTTACCTGTTCACGGGTGTCCAACAGGTTTTGCCCCTCCTCAGTGAAACACCCACTGAAGCAGCCTGTTTTAAAGAGCTCTGGTCATAGGTTACTTCTATTTAACGACACGTTGAAACTTGCTACCCCTTTTGGGACACCAGCAGCTAGAAGTTCTCTGTATCCCCGGAGCCAGAGGTGCCGGACATGTAACGGTCTTAGTGAACTGTAACTTAGTGGAAACATACCCCGCCCCCACTTAATGTCCGATGTGCATAACTTCCATTCTTTTTCAAGTTTGACTCCATGATGTT
This sequence comes from Ancistrus triradiatus, assembly GCA_025084515.1. Taxonomy (NCBI): domain Eukaryota; kingdom Metazoa; phylum Chordata; class Actinopteri; order Siluriformes; family Loricariidae; genus Ancistrus; species Ancistrus triradiatus. Next base: position 13,339 of record JAJAGP010000808.1, on the reverse strand, counting down.
AGTTCGCTCTTATATGTATCATCTACGCGCCGCCAAGGAGGTTGGGTCCCTTTTTGAGTCTTGGTCCTCCCAAGGTTTCTTCCTAGAACTAGGGAGTTTTTCCTTGCCACTGTCGCCCTAGGCTTGCTCAATTTGAGATTGGACGTAGTTATTAGGAGATAATCTAAACTTGTAAAGTTGCTTTGAGACAATGCTCCATTGTAAAAAGCGCTATATAAATAAATCTGACTTGACTTGACTTGCTGTTCTCATGTGCATATTTTTGGCAATTTCACATGGTTTAAACTGATGCTCTTGGTTGTTCTGTTAAAGGGAAATAAACATTGATGGTTAACACAGCTTTACACCAGCCCATAAAAGGCTGTTTTCCTATAACAGCACACCTCTCCATATATTATTGCTCACTTGGGTTTTGATTGGTCAGAAGGCACTGCTTAACTTTATGTTAAAGTAAGACTGAGGCAAATACTGCAAATTAGTGCTGGCTACAAGGTAAATCACAGTTTCATGTTGTGATTCTACAGTATGCTACTTATTTTTAAGTCAGAACTAATTTGTTTCACATTCCAGGAGACCTGCGGCTCCACAAAGTGTGGCTGTGCTGCTGATTATGTTAGGTAACCAATTAAACCATTCCAAGTTACTGTTATTGATGTTGTATGTTTTCTTCCCACGAAGAGAGTAAAGGTTAGATAAATGTGGACAATTCATTGTTTGTTTGTTTATTTAACATCACTATCAGCATAAATTGGCATTTCAGGTGAAGCAAGGTATAGACCAGGGATTATAGAAAAGGGATTGAACTGGTCTATATCTAGATGGCTGTTCAGTATTGCCCAGTCCGTCTCTAAAAAACAGGTGTCATATTTGATTCAGATCTCTCCTTTGATGCACATATTACTAACATATCCTAAATATCCTAAATATCCTCTCTTTTAATGATGCGGAGAAACTGGTTCATGCGTTTATAACCTTAAGGTTGGATTACTGTATCGCTTTACTTACTGGATGCTCTAGTAAATCTATAAATAAACTTCAATTAGTTCAGAATGCAGCCGCCCGAGTGCTAACTCGAACTAGAAAATATGATCACTCCTGTTCTATCATTACTATACTGGTTACCAGTTAAATACTGCATTGACTACTAAATACTTCTTGCAACTTATAAAGCTCTACATGGCCTGGCCCCACATTATCTGAATGAACTCTTAGAGTTCATTCAGCTCATATACTTCATTCGTAGGGTGCAGGACTTCTTTTAGTTCCTAGAATTAAAAAAGTCACAGCAGGGGGAAAGACTTTCTCAAACATGGCCCCCCAACTATGGAATAAACTCAAGTCAAGTCAAGTCAGATTTATTTATATAGCGCTTTTTACAATGGAGCATTGTCTCAAAGCAACTTTACAGGTTTAGATTATCTCCTAATAACTACGTCCAATCTCAAATTGAGCAAGCCTAGGGCGACAGTGGCAAGGAAAAACTCCCTAGTTCTAGGAAGAAACCTTGGGAGGACCAAGACTCAAAAAGGGGACCCAACCTCCTTGGGCGGCGATATGATAAATCTAAGAGCGAACTAAAGTCATGGAGTCAAAGTTTGAATAGAATGTGAAGTATGCACATCGACATTAAGTGGCCGGGGTATGATGATAAATCTAAGAGCGAAACTAAAGTCATGGAGTCATGGTCGAATAAAATGTGAATTATGCACAGTGGAGCTCCATCAGATGTACATCATGTGTAGGGCCGGAACTGCCGGAACACATCTCGGAGAGAAAACAGAAAATGTAATTAGTTATTGATTAAGAGCACAGTGTCTATTAACAATCACTGATGCCATGTCAATCACTGATGCCAAGTGTAGCATGAGACCCCGGCAGCACTTTAGTTCGAGACTCAGACACTCTCCAAATTTTTAAGGCTTTTTAAATATTTTTAAAAGCTTTCGACTAGATTTAGACTGGGATGCATGGCTTGGGTGACTGGGGCCGGAGTCTGGAGTAATGTCTGGCCTGCCTGCCTTGTCTTTTAGCCAGGAGTGTCGGGCGGGCGGTCTGGCTGAACTGGGCTTCAGTCCTCTTGATCTTAACTTGTGCATCCTTGCCTTAGACTAAGAGCAGAGCTGGGGGTTCATAGTCAAAGAATCTTATGGTGATCGGAGACGTTGGGTTGCTGTCTTCTTCCTCCCATAGGGTTGCCGATGTCTCAGGTGATCCCTCGTGGCTGTGTTACATTCCGGTTCTCCTCTTTTTTAGCTATGCTGCTATAGCTAATGCTGCCGGAGTCTCATGCTACACGTGGCATCAGTGATTGTTAATAGACACTGTGCTCTTAATCAATAACTAATTACGTTTTCTGTTTTCTCTCCAAGTTGTGTACCGGTACTAGTTCCTGGCCTACACATGATGTTCATCCTCTTCCGCTTCACTCAAGCTGCTTAGATGTTTCTCATTTATGTCCTATATGTTCGGTACGGGGAGAGGGAAGTGAGGACCCAAGTGCAGACGAAGAAAGGGAGCCCCCTGGCGGACCCTGACGGGGGATAATATAGGGTTCCTCCGGATCTGGCTGGGCCAGCACCGGTGGATTGGTGAGTCGCCGCTTGAGTTCCTCAAAAGCGGCACCCGCCTCTCTAGTCCAGCGGAAGGGACCCGGAATCTTGCGCGTGAGAGCCGTAAGGGGCGCGGCTATAGTCCCGAAGTCCCTGACGAAGCGCCGGAAGAAATTGGCGAACCCCAGGAACCGCTGGACCAACCGAAGGGAGGTAGGCTGCGGCCAGTTGGCCACGGCCTCGATCTTGGCCGAGTCCATGCTCAATCTCCCCTCGGAGACAACAAATCCGAGGAAAGAGACAGACGAGGCATGGAACACGGATTTCTCGAGGTTGACTACCAGATGGCTCTCCAGCAAATCATCACCAGGTACTCGTAGTGCCCCGTAGGTGTCAGGAAGGCCGTCCCGGATGCGAACAAGATTGTAGGCATTTCGGAGGTCCAGTTTGGTAAAAAACCGGGTGCCCCGAAGCGTCTCGAATGCGGTGGCCATCAACGGGAGAGGGTAACGGTTCTTAACGGTTACGGCATTGAGGCCCTGGTAGTCGATGCAAGGGCGGAGCGACCCGCCCTTCTTGGCGACGAAGAAAAGACCTGCCCCAGCAGGGGAGGAAGAGGGCCGGATGATGCCGCGTGTAAGGGAATCCCTAATATACACCTCCATGGCTTCCTGCTCAGCGGGGGCCAGAGAGAACAGTCGCCCCCTGGGCGGTGCACCTCCAGGTAAGAGGTTGATAGCACAATCATACTCCCGATGGGGAGGCAACCTTGGCCAGATCATGGTAATCCCTGGGAACGAGTGACAGTGGAACGAGTGGAAAATAAGGGGCGATACACGAGAAAATCCGCCAAGCAAACGGAGGCTGGATTGGAACTGAGAGTGTGTGTGTGCAGAGGCACACACGCTGCAGACGTGCCACAGAAGCGGTGACGTCAGAGCTGCTTAGAGCGGGGGGTGAGCGAGCATATGAAGCGAGGGCCGCCGAAAGTGGATAAAAGGAAAGATGAAAAAATACAGGAAACACAAAAGCTCGCGTCGCAGAAAAGACGCGGCACAATAAGCCCAAATGGCTGAGATAGAGAAAGATAAGAGCCCGCTGGAAGCAGCGGGGACGCGCATGTGCGTGGGCAAGCCGTGATCGCTGACGCTACTCGGATAGAACGCTCTGAATGGCCTTACACCGTTTCAGAGCAGACAAAAAGCTTTGCCTTACCTACCGGCTACGCCCTGACCAGATTACCTCGAGCTTTGGGCTCTACCCAAGTGACCCCCTTGATGGGACCACCTGTACCTTTCAACCCTGATGAAGAAGAGAGAAAGAGATCCGAGAAGCGCGTTCACGATCTGGGCCTCCGCTAGTAGTATAGGGCAACAGTGCAGCGTCAGCGGCCGCTAAACGCGGTTATTTAATGCCGAGGAGCAGGTGCACCTGGTTCATGATAACGAGGTTCATGATAACGTGTGCGCCGCACGCAAACGGCCAGGACGGCCCGGTCTCAACCTGCCGTGAGTGGTGGAGCACCGCCTCCCTCTATTGTCGGACGAGGGGGTTGTAACACTATATGAACCTTTAAAGAGAATAAGCTTCTATTAAGACATACTGTAAAAGATCCAAGTAAGAAACATAAGACATCACTGAGATCTTAAGTTAAACTGGGTGAAATCTTATTTATTTCTTATCCATGTCTAGTTGAAAGGTGCATTAATAATACCATGAGAAACTCCTGAGACATACAGTTAATTATGAGAGGATGCAGTTGGTTCATAGTTTTTATTGTATTAAAAAGAATGTGCAACTGAATTGTAAACATTTTAACAGCAGTTATACAACAGTGTAAACACAAAAATGCATACAAACATAAAAAGCAATGTTACATAATGTAGAAAACAATATTTACCAACGTAGTAAATAGTACTAACTAAATTAAGTACACATAGTAAACAGAAAAACTGCATAACTGTCACGTCCATTCACGTACCTGCACACCAAACCCACCTTCGCGCACCATCTCTCACGACTCACTCGTGCACCTGCACACCTATGCCGCCCTTCCTTCACTTTCCACCACATTCTACCACCTTCTCTCTCCTCCTCCGTTTCATCACACACACCTGCCCCTTGTCTTCCAGCACCTTCCACTGCACTATAAATACCGCTCACCTCCACAGTCTCATCGCCGAGTCTCGTGGTCACAACCGCGTCTCTAGCTCCACTATCTCCCTTCCATGCTCGTTTCCTTTCTACCTTCTATCTTTCTCCATATCTAACCACGTCCTAGATCTTGATCCGTATCTCTCTCCCTACCAATCTAAGCCTCGTTTCCTTTCACCATCCTGTTTGATCACGCTTCCTATATCTATTCAGCCTTCGTTCATCGCCTGGCTACCGTTTCTCTTCATCCGTTCCTCGTTCGCTCCTCTCCTTCCGTTCATGTGTGTCTTAGCCAGTATTTCGTTTTATCGTGTCTATTACTTCTGTATTCCATTTCGTTTCTTTAATAAACACTACCGTCTGAGTTCAGATCACTCCCTGCGTGTGCCTTCTCTTCCCTCAGCCGGCATTACAATAACAATGTGAACACTAAGAGACAATAGTTCTTAGAGTGGAATGCCACCGAATTTTCATTGCATAATTAAATGGCTGGGATGATTTAAATGGTCAGTCACAGGGGTTTGGTATAAAATGCTGAATTCTATGCTGCACGGAGCTCGGTGATTGGATCGCAGCTCATCGCGATTGGTCGGAGTCAGATCCAAAGAGAAACTCCCGCTGCCTCCAAGCATGGCTGAGTCTACTGTAATGCCGGCTGAGGGAAGAGAAGGCACATGCAGGGAGTGATCTAGGTATGCCCATCCTAGGGTCACTACAGGGCCCAATCTTGTCTGAGACCTGTCATAGGTCTCCGAGGCCTTGTATTCCAGCAGTTTGGCAGTTCAACTCGGTGGTTGAGCCATTCTCGCCCCATAGCACGGTGCTGAAACCTTCTGGGTCTGATCACCCGGCATCTGTGCACGGCGCGTCCGTTGTCTCCGCCGAGGAGTCGTTACTGTCCTGTAGCACTGCAACTGCACTACCAGAGTCCGACTACCCGGCACAGAAGCCGGTCAGTCACCTGCAGGAGCACGTTCGTCCGGTACCGAATCCAGGCCACTGTGTGCTTGAGCTTTCTAGCTCAGAAATAGAGCATGTTGGCCTGGTGCCTTTACCATCACCCTTGGTATCTGGGCTCAAGCTGTCCAATATCGAGTCGGCCATCTTCGAGACCTCTCAAAGGTCGTCTAACCCGGAGTCTGCCCCGAATCAGTCTGAGGTTGCTCCAGGTCCGTTTGAGACCTCTCAGGGATCGCCTATACCCGAGAGCATTTCAAGTTCGCCTTTCTCTGAGACCTTCAAGTCAAGTCAAATCTATTTATATAGCGCTTTTTACAATGGAGCATTGTCTCAAAGCAACTTTACAAGTTTAGACTGTCACCTAATAACTACATCCAATCCTAAATTGAGCAAGCCTAGGGCGACAGTGGCAAGGAAAAACTCCCTGAGTGTTATAGGAAGAAACCTTGGGAGGACCATTCCATGTATAGCTTTATAAGTTATAAGAATATTTTGTAATCAATGCGGAATTTGACTGGTAACCAGTGTTAGTGATGATTAGAACAGGAGTGATATGATCAAATTTTCTAGTTCGAGTTAGCACTCGGGCAGCTGCATTCTGAACTTTATTTTATAGATTTACTAGAGCATCCAGTAAGTAAGGTAAGTTAATCCAACTTGAGGTTATAAACGGCATTGAACAAGTTTTTCTGCATCATTAAAAGAGAGGATATTTCTCAAGTTTAAGCGATATTACGTAATTGAAAGAAAGCAATTCGAGTGATGCTGGTTAATGTGCACATCAAAGGAGAGATCTGAATCAAAATGTGATCCCTAAGTTTTTTTACCGACGGGCTGGGCAATACTGGACAAGGCCATCTAAATTTAGGATTAGATGTAGCCAACCTGTCTCTCATAGCCTTGGGTCCCACTAATAGAACCTCAGTTTTATCTGAGTTAAGTAAGAGAAAATTAAATAACATCCAATCTTTTATTTCCTTTACACAGTCCTCAATTTTGTTGATTGTAAGACTGTCATTAGGTTTGGCTGATATGTACAGCTGTGTATCATCTGCATAACAGTGGAAACTAATGCCATGTTTACGAATAACTAAGCCTAGTGGCAGCATGTACAGAGTGAATAAAAGCGGGCCAAGCACTGACCCCTGAGGCACGCCATACTTCACTTTTGAGAGCTCAGACCTTAGATTATTTATATGAACAAACTGGTACCGGTCGGTTAAGTAGGATTTAAACCAAGAAGTGTTACGGGGGGCCAGGGAGGGGCACACCAAAAAAAGGAACAACGGACCCAAGCGCAGGGAACGGACTAAAGGCGGGAAATAGGTGAAAGAAAAGAAGGGATCCCTTCTGACGCGCGTGACACCCGTTGGCGACAGCCTGTCCCTGGATTCGATACCAGAGTCACCGAGTTCGGGGGCGGGAACGCTACCGCTGAGCCACGGGTGTGGTGAACGACAGAAGAGAGGAACAGCTGTAAGCCAACGGACAAACAAAGGAGTCGCTTCCTAGCGAACTCAAAAAAAGGAGATTTCTTTCAATAAACCGGGGATGCAACAGAAGGAACGGGAAAAGTCCCGTATTTTGCTCTAAACAGAGCGATGGGGAATGGAGGATGCACGGCGCTTTAATCAGAGTGAGCACTATGTGTGTGCGTGGCCTCAGCGCCCTGCATGTGAGAATACGGCGCTGTGTGTGTGTGGTCGAGCGTGCTATGTGTGTGTGTGGCCACTGCGCTCTGAGTGAGAGAGAGAGGCGCTGCGTGTATGACCGAGCGCGTTACGTGTGTGTGTGGCTTCAGCGCTCTGCAACAGGAGCGATGTGAGTGTGTGTGGCTTCTGCTCTCCGAATCAGAATGCCTATGAGTGTGTGTGGCTTCAGCGCTCTAGCACCGGAGCGCTGTGTGTGTGTGTGGCTTCTGCTCACCGAGGCAGAGGCGCTGTATTGCGCATGCGCCGGGGATTTTCTCGAGCCCAGCGCGGCTAATGCGGCCGGCGCGTATCTAGGACGTTGTAATAAGCGTGGGGACGGAACGGAACGCTTGTCCCAGGATTAACCAGGCCCGGAGTAATGCCGAAGGTAACAACGAGAGGAGCGGAGCGATCGGCGTCCAGGCGGGGGCCGCCGGAGCGGGGAAAAGGCCACGAGCGCCTTCGGGCAGCCGGGAAGAAAGCGGTAAGTGGCGTTACCCCAACTTTCCCTTACCTAACTTCCTAAGGCCCTAGCTTTACCTCAAGGCTTTTGCCTTTACGAAATCCCGCCTCCTTTGCGAGACGGGACTACCTCTCTCCTTAAGCAGTAACAACCGGAGGGTAACGCCGAAGATATCGCTCCAAAATGCCGGGTATCCCATCAGACATGGCGCCGAAAGGCCGGCATTTGGAGGCTCATTTTAATAGGAGGCCGCCCGCGACGTGTGGGCGGTGCCGCGGCGGCCCCTAGTGGCGGGAATTGCGCCCCCCCTGAATAGTACCCCCCCCCTAGAGGCTGGGCTCCAGACGGCCCCAAATCGGAAGAAGTCGGCGCCTCCGGAAGTCACGGATGAGGCCCAGTCCCAGGATGTGGCGTTCTGGGACCCACGAGCGTTCCTCCGGTCCCGCGCCCCTCCCAGTCCAACCAGGTACTGAAGTACTGCCCTGAAACCCGCCGAGAGGTCCAGTAAACCGACGGACCGTGTAGGCCGGGGACCCCCTGGACCGACCCGGGACGAGGAGGAGGCCTGGCCGGGACTCGGGTCCTGGCAGAGGTAGGGCTTGAGCTGGGAAGCATGGGAACGTGGGGTGGATCCTCATGGAGGAGGGCAGATCCAGCCGGTAGCTACCGGGTTGGACCCTGCGGAGAACCTTGAAGGGCCCCACGTATTTGGGAGCCAGCTTACCCGAGGTCCCCTTCAACGGGAGGTCCCGAGGTGGACAGCCAGACACGTTGCCCCGGGCGGTTAGGACGGGCGCGGGCCTGCGCTTATGCTATCGGCCTGCCGGCGCATGGACTCTGCGCTGCCCCGTACGCGCCTCCCTAGCCTTGGCCCAGGATTCCCGACATCGACGGACCGAACTTCCCGGCCGAAGAGACCCTACGTCCGCCTCCTTGCGGGGAAAAGGGGCGGCTGAAAACCGAACTGGCACTCGAACGGGGACATACCGAGGGCCGAGTGCCACAGAGTGTGTATGGGCGAATTCGACCCACGGCAGATGTTCCGCCCACGTGGATGGTTTTTACCCTTCGTTAGGCACCGGAGCATGCGAGCCAGTTCTGGTTCACCCATTCGGTCCCTGGGCCGTTTAGACTCCGGGTGGAATCCCGAGGGAAGGCTGGCTGTGGCCCCCCCATTAAGCGACAGAAGGCCGCCCAAAAGCGGCTTGACGAATTGGGGGCCCCCCCGGTCCAGACAGCAGGGTCCCCGGGGGAACCGTGCACTCGAACGACGTGCCGGAGGATAAGGTCCGCCGTCTCTTTGGCCGAGGGTAGTTTGGGCAGAGGCACGAGCTTGCACCCCTTGGAGAACCCGTTCCACCCGCCACGAGGACGACCGTGTTGCCCCTAGATGCGGGGCAAGCCCGTGACAAAGTCCAGTGAGATGTACGACCAGGGGTGAGCGGGCACGGGGAGAGGATGAAGAAGGACCAGGGGGCCTCCTGCGGTGGGGGTTTGTTGCGCGCACAAACTTCGCAGGAGGCCAACGAACTCCCGGATGTCATTCCTCCCTGCGCGGCCACCAAAAGCTCTGTCGGAGGAGCTTGTAGGTGGCTTGTGCGGCCAGGGGTGTGACGCGAATGACGCCTCGTGCCCCCAGCGCATCACTCTGGGGCGCGCGGAGGCTGGGAACGAAACCTACGACCCGGAGGACGTGCCGGGGTCAGGTTCGCGACGAAAGGGCCTTAGTGGACCACATCGTCGATGGCCCAGGTGAGGGCAGCAACCACCGAGGAGCCGGAAGGATGGGGTCCTGGACGGAGGGGGAGCCCGGAGTGTGATCCCACTGCCTGGATTAGGGCGTCGGGCCCTTAGTGTTTTTGGAGCCCGGCCGGAAGGTGACCGTAAACGCAAACCTGGCAAAAACAGGGACCAGCGGGCCTGGCGGGGGCGTTGAGCCGTTTTGGCCTGCTGGATGTATGCCAGGTTCTTATGGTCCGTCCACACTAGGAACGGGTTTCTGGCGCCTTCCAGCCAGTGCCGCCATTCCTCCAGCGCTAGCTTCATGGCCAAGAGCTCCCGGTCCCCAATGGGGTAGTTGCGTTCGGCGGCGGACAGACGTTCGTGAAAAGTAGGCACACGGGTGGAGTTTACGGTCCGACCCGGTGCGCGCTGGGATAGGACTGGGCCCCCACGCCGATGTCGGATGCGTCTACCTCGACCTACGAACGGGCTCCTCCGGATCGGGAACCTGAGAACCGGGGGGTTGGTGAGCCGGTCTTTAATTGCTTGGAACGCTCGGCCTTGAGCCTGCCTCCGGAGTCACACGGAAGGAGGCCTGTGGTCTTACGCGTGAGGGCTGTCAATGGGGCAGGCCAGGGTCCCGAAATCCCCAGGACGAAGCGTCGAAAAAAGTTCGCGAAGCCCAGGAACCGCTGGACAAGCCGGAGGGAGGTGAGCTGGGGCCAGTCGGCCACGGCCTGGATCTTGGCCGGGGTCCATCTGCAACGACCCTTGGGACACGATGAATCCCAGAGAAGGCCACCGAGGGGGTAGGAAAGTTCAACTTTTCTAGTTTCACGACGAACATTCCGGTTCTCTCCAAGTAACAGTTTGCAAGACCCGGCAGACGTGACCGACGTGCGCCTCGAGCGTCCGCTTAAAGATCAGAAATATCGTCGAGGTAGACGAAAGCGTAGTGATCAATGGCCCTCCCGGAGAGCACGTCATTGATAAGCCGTTGGAAGACAGCTGGGGCGTTCATCAAACCCAAAGGGCCCATCACCACCCTGTACTCATAATGACCTGTGGGCGTCAAAAAGGCTGTCTTCCATTCGTCCCCCTGCCGGATGCGAACGAGGTTGTACGCGCTCCGGAGGTCCAGCTTGGTGAAAATGCTGGCCCCCTGGAGCGCTTCAAACGCCGTGGCCATGAGAGGCAGGGGGTAGCGGTCCTTAACCGTGATCGCATTGAGGCCCCGGTAATCGATACACGGACGCAGGGAGCCCTCCTTCTTGGCGACGAAGAAGAAGCCCGCCCCTGCCGGCGAGGAAGATGGCCGGATAAAGCCCTGCTGGAGAGCCTCGGCGATATACTGTCGCATGGCCTCCTGTTCGGTACGGCTCAGGGAGAAGAGCCGCCCCCGGGGAGGGGCTGTGCCCGGCAGGAGGTTGATGGCGCAGTCATAGGCCCTGTGCGGGGGGAGAACTTGGGCCGCGCCTTTACTGAACACCACCCCCAAGTCCCTGTAGGGTTCGGGGACGGTCGACAAGTCGGGTACTGCCTGCCGAACCTGAGGGTGGCGATGGGGGGTGGGCCGCAGGAGCAAACAGGACTCCCGGCATCGGGGGGACCACGCGTAAATGGACCGGGTCTGCCAGTCGATCCGTGGGTTGTGGAGCAACAACCACGGATAGCCCAGGACCAACTGGAGGGTAGGCGTGCGCGTGACAAGGAAGGTGATCCTCTCAGAATGAAGTCCTGTCTCCATAGCAACCGGCAGGGTCCTGTGGGTGACAGGGCCCCTACCCAGGGCCCGGCCATCAAAAGCCCTGAGTGGCTGGGGGTTGGGGAGGGCCTCGATCTGGAGGCGCAAACGCCGCGCGAGGGCTTCATCGATAAAATTGCCCTCGGCCCCGTAATCGACGTAGGCGGCGAGGCGGACCCGATTGTTCTCCCCCTGACCAAGAACAACCGGGAGGGTGAGGCCCGACAGGGGGCGAGTGGGTAGGCCTAGGACCGGCCCCCCCGACCGGCCCTGGCCCTTGCGTTTCCCGAACCGCCTGAAGACGGGGGTTCGGTTTCGCCGGGAAGGCCCCAGCCGGCCCCCCCAAGCTCCAGGGGCTCAGGAGCGTCGGAGCGGGTGGTGCGAGAGCCGGTGGGGTCGCGACTCGGCCACGGACCAACGGAGCGGTTACGAGGCCCTGCCCTTTCACGGGCCCGTTGCCGCAGGCGAGAGTCGATGGTTGTGGCGAGGTTATACAGGTCGTCGAGCGTGGCAGGAGGATCCCGAACGGCCAGCTCATCCTTAAGGGACTCACTGAGCCCCCGTTCGTAGCTGGAGATGAGGGCTGCCTTGTTCCAACCGCTTTCTGCCGCCAGGGTTTGGAACTCGACGGTGTATTCGGCCACCGACCTGGCGCCTTGCGTGAGACGTGCCAGGTGGGAGGCCACACTACGTCCCCCCAGTGGATGGAAAAAAGTCCCTTTGAGAGCCTCGGCAAAGGCCTCCTCATCCTCACAGGCAGGAGACCTGGCTTCCCACTGGGCCGTGGCCAAGGCCAGAGCCCGACCAGAGAGGAGAGAGATGATATAAGCCACACGGGAGCGAGGCGAGGGGAACTGGGACGAGCGTAGCTCAAAGATGAGTGAGCATTGCATCAGGAAACCCCTACAACGCTCGGGTTCGCCCCCGAAGCGTTCAGGCACGGCGATGGGGGTGTCTCCGGCGGGGCGAGGCGGAGGGAGGACTGGAGGCGGCACGGAAACAGGTGGGGGGGGAACCACCTGGAAGCCGGAGAGCTTAGCGGACAGCTCCTTGACCGCCTCGGTCAGGGCCGCAACCTGCTGGGTGAGGAGGGTCAGTTGCTGCTCGTGACGCCCCAGGGTTACGCCGTGGTGGCGGAGAACGGCAGCGGCTGGGGATGGAGACCCCTCGGGGTCCACACTGGGCGCCCCTGCTGAGTCCATACTGGGCGCACTGTACTGTTACGGGGGGCCAGGGAGGGGCACACCAAAAAAAGGAACAACGGACCTAAGCGCAGGGAACACCGCTAAAGGCGGGAAATAGGTGAAAGAAAAGAGGGGATCCCTTCTGACACGCGTGACACCCGTTGGCGACAGCCTGTCCCCGGATTCGATACCAGAGTCACCGAGTTCGGGGGCGGGAACGCTACCGCTGAGCCACGGGTGTGGTGAACGACAGAAGAGAGGAACAGCTGTAAGCCAACGAACAAACAAAGGAGTCGCTTCCTAGCGAACTCAAAAAAAGGAGATTTCTTTCAATAAACCGGGGATGCAACAGAAGGAACGGGAAAAGTCCCGTATTTTGCTCTAAACAGAGCGATGGGGAATGGAGCGAGACGGGACTACCTCTCTCCTTAAGCAGTAACAACCGGAGGGTAACGCCGAAGATATCGCTCCAAAATGCCGAGTGTCTCATCAAACAGTGCGCCGAAGGCCGGCATTTGGAGGCTCATTTTATAGGAGGCCGCCCGCGACGTGTGGCGGTGCCGCGGCGGCCCCTAGTGGCGGGAATGCACCCCCTGATAAGAAGGTGCTAATCCCTTAATACCTACAGTATTTTCTAGTCTGTTTAGTAAAACATCATGATCTATAGTATCAAATGCTACACTTAAATCTAACAGAACAAAAAAAAACACATCTCTTATCTGAGGACATCAACAAGTCATTTAGTACCCTAATAAATGCTGTTTCAGTACTATGATGGGGCCTGAAGCCAGACTGAAATGTTTCATAAATTTCATTCCTTTGGAGGTAACTGCAGAGCTGCTGATAGACGGCTTTTTCTAAGATTTTGGACA